>JAQFYT010002895.1:0-11856 GCA_034694925.1 Ceratophysella denticulata
TAGAATTTATAAACCCAGCGGGGCGGACCTGTGAATAGTGAATCCCACCGGAGTCCATACGGTTACTGGTTAGTTTTCATTAGCACTGTCAGTCCCGATATTAGAAAGGAGGTCTCAGGGAAGATTACGTGTGGTATAATCAATATTTTTCATCTCAGCCTCCCACTGGAGAAATGATTTGCTTTCAACGATGTAATATCGACAAGTCGGAGGTTCATTTTTGTTCCCTTTAGTTTTTAATAAAAGGAGGTAGGAATTTTGAGCAGAAGGTCCGTCCGTCGTCGCCGGTTGCTGCACAAAGCGGTGCTTGTGCTGGTGCCATGATGATGGAGAGTAATAAGGAATATGAATCCGCATACGACGCGGTATCCAATTTTAACTTTTTTCGGATTCGACAGTATTTCTCCGCTCCATGTTATTCCGGAAACTATGAAGTTCCTTCTCTCATATCATGCTAGACTGTCGTTCATGGTCAATTGAAACTCAACATTCTTATCTCACGTCTTCCATTAAGTGTTTACCGTGTTTAAAATACGGCGGATCATTACACCCTAAATTTGTCGACATTAAGCATTGTATATTACACGGACTCTGAAAATATGAGAAAACACGTTCTATGTAATTCGTATTATAATCGTCGTAATTAATGCGAAAGTGACCGTGTTTTATATTTTAATGCATCTTGTTGTGTATGCTTATTGTTGATGGAGCATTAATTTGCTGCAATAGTTAAAGTGATTACCTGTCACTAAAAATTGACCAAAAAGACGGAGTACCCCTTGGCATGGTCCAAAAAGACGTGGATGTCTTCGTGTAGGAAGTCAGTATGCATTTTGCGTAGAGATGCCCAGGAGCACTTTTGGAGAGAGAAAGTAATGAAATTTGGAACGACAGTCTTTCCCAGATATTGTTACACAGAGACAAGGGAGTTCCAATGTGCTGTGCAGGGAGACTGCATCTCAGAACCCGGCACAGGGCACAGCACACTTACTTCCCCACTCGCCGATTTCTTGTCGAGAAAAAGGGGTTTAGATATGAATTGAATGACATGGCGTTTATTGCGTTACTGGCACGAGGTATGAATAGAGCGGAGAAAGAAGATGAGATGATGATGATGATGAAAGTTTGAGTGACGAGCTTTTGTGGCTCACCACTCCCAAAAATTCAGACTTCACAAATATTTGCGACTTAACTTAATTACTTACCAACTTACAATATGGGAAAGTAATCAGTAGGGTAGCTTCCGCTTGGCTCACTATTATTTGCTATGGAACATAGCGCACAAAACAGGTACCAACAAAGCAGCCTGGGAACCATATTTTACGAGAAACACTTTGGTTGTAATTTTGTGAACCTAACATAACACACCCTAACCTGTTTTGTTCCTCGCAAACTACATGTTCGTGCCTGTTATATCTTTCCGAAAATGTTTTTGGATTTTTTTTTTCGCAGCTATGTTTTGTGCCCTGTTTCTTCGCAGAATTATATAGGTATGTGTGTATAATGGCATGGCTAGTTGAAGCTATCTCAAAAATGTGTTCGGTTGACAATCTAGCAAGGCGACCTGCATACTGCAGAACTGTGTGAATGTGAAATACGAAAAAATAAAGTCTTACGGTATACCTAGTTATTAAATTAAAACCCAGTGTTGCTTATTTAATTTACAACTCACAACCCTGGTACCTACCTACTAAGGAAGCATTTTTGTTCTCATTTGCAGGATGACGATAGTGAAAGCGTTAGTTCGGATGGAGATGAGGCGAAAGACGTTCCATCACTCCTACCACTCACCGCTAATGGGCTCCTCCCGCCTAATTTTGCTGCCTTGTTCGCCTCGGCCTCAGGTAATTAACGGATTAAAACCTCCTTTCCTTCAAGTCAGACCCTCTTCAACGGGATGGGTATTAACTGTCGGGCTCATGTCTCCGTGTCCCAGGCTTTCTGCGGTTATGAATCTCATTATCCTGTTAATTCAGTCGGAAACTCCGTCGCGTCCTCAGCTGGTGGTCTTCGGGCTGTACAAGCTAACTGTCAGGTCTCAGTCTTAATTAGTCCCGTGGATATGGCAAATCTAATTTCTAGCGGATATGAGTCAAAACCCAGCTATGCTCTGTTCTCTGTTCCGCTGCGCTATTTGAGGTTTAGATTTGATTTGACTCTTCCTGAGAGGAATCGCTATGGTCCAGCAGGTTTAAGGTGAAACCGTTATTTCTTGTATCTCCATATTTTTTCGAGAAACGAAGGTCTTTCTAGAATTACTTGAAAATCCATAGACATACAGGTTAGGTTAGCTAAAGTATTCTGCTAAAATAGTTTTGCTCAGCTCGATCCTCATTAACCTAAACTTTAATTTGATATGTACCATGTCCGTTTCGTGCCTGGGACCGATTTTTGCTGATTAAGTTGTGTCAGATCCTTAGGGGGTAAAAAAGAATATGTCATGTGCAATTTCTTAAATATTCCTTGAAATGAGACATGACAAAAATCCTAGTTTATGAAAGTAGGTTAATGAACACTGTCAATCTTTTCGCTGGGTGACAACATTAATTCCCTGGTGAAAGGAAAAGTTGGTTGATTGGATATGTATGATGAAAACGGTCTTCCCAATGTGTACTACCCCGAACCCGAACAGAGAGATGACTCTAAATTGAAATACTAATATTGATTATTCTTGTGTTTTACAGCCACGGGTTTCTCTGCGTCGAAAGGTGGACTAACTATCGGTTTAGTTCCTGCGTCGTCACAAGCGGATGCTGGTCACTCGTCCGCCTCACATCGATCCGGTGCCGGAACCACTCACCACCATAACCACCACCTTTCGCACCACCAACATCATCATGGACCAACAACCTCGTCTTCCGCAACCCCAACCACTTCTTCCTCATCTAAGTCAATTAGGATTAAGAGAGAGGCGTCAGGGCAATGAGAATAAAACACACTATTACTACGTCGTCGTTCATGTTTCCAGTACAAAACATTTATTTTACGTGGAACATTGAAAGCAGTTCCTGCTGCTCGCAAGTAGGGATTAGTTTTACATGTACAGACTGGGAAAGTGGGCAGGGATGAGGGAATATCCGAATATCTAAGAAAGTACATTAGTAGTGAATACAAAGTACACCTTGGAGCGGACACGAAGGATTTCTCAAGAGCATTTTTGCAGAGTGGAATTTTGACTGGCTCTTTACTTCTTCGGCTCATCTTTGAGCTTGAACTATAATACTCCTGGAGTTCATGGTTGTTCTGCGTGCTGAGCTGGAAATTGAGTACCTACTATTACTTATGCTGTATGCACAATTCAATTCGAGAGTGTACAGTACATATATTCAAATGATAAAAGGAAAAAAAATGGTAATCTTATTACACTTGAATAGCAGCCGACGGTAGTCTAAGTACTCTAAATGCCAAATGTATGTTCTTGCACGAGTACACTCGTTTTTAGCCTAGGTCATCTCTAGCCCGTTCGTCTTTTCTTAGTACTTTCTTCACATGGGCAAGGAGCTACAAAGGAGTCACAACCTCAGGCTTTTCCCTTCCAACCGATATATGAATGAAAAATTTTGGAAATCAACCAAGTTGAAAGGAGCAAAGAACTTTTCACCCGCCCACTACCATTACCCAAAACCCGAATTCCGTTGGCTTTTTCTCATTCACTGTAATGCATGCTGTAAAGCCTTTAAATGACCATGCGGTCAGCCTTATAGGTAGCATATATGGTTCCCTTTCAAATGAACCTGGGATTCAGTGAATTAATGAGCGTTGAAGTGGAGGTCAACCTCAAATTCGGACCATTAAACCTGGGGTACCTAATGGTAATGGTATTGACTTGCCTGACTTTCACCAGAGAAAACCACCTCTGTGTCATTCCATCGAAACTGAATTTAATTAAGTGTGTCTCGGGATTGTTAACGAGTGGAGCTGAATAAATTATTTGGTATAGACAAGCGTAGTTTATTTAAGCATGCTTGACAAGAATCATGAGTTGACCAGTTTAGTGATAGCATACCAAGGTTAAAGGTTTATGCTTGGGCAAATCAAACGCATCACTGCAATTGTCCACGAATCCTTGTTGATTGAACAACAGATCAATCACGCTGGCTGAGACCGAAAGAAGTCCGCTAGTTAGTCTGCTACAAAATTGACTTTCCGAAATACATTTATAAAGTCTTGGGTTTATAAGCATTCTTATTAACTATATACATAGTTAATGGGTAATTCTTATTATAAATTACAAACATTGACCTTAGAGTAGAGTGATTTTATTGTAGTATTTGAGGGGTTTGAATTTAAAAGCTTACAATTAAGTTTATACAATATATTTTTACATAGAAAATTATTTGTTGAAGCGGTATACCCCTGCATTGACTGCTGTACTGTACATTGACCATACATACATTGGTGTTATACACTAGACAAGCCGGTGGCTCCTATTTTTGCAACTGGATTTAGAGCGTTTTCTGTTCTAATTAGCTCCAGCTCCAGTGGACATGACAGATTGAGTAACGCCCAGAAGCCAGTCAAGCCTAGCGGGGTTATTTTACTTTCTCTACACCATACGTATCCTACCTACCTAACAAATCCCTCACAGTTCACAGTTACTGCTTTCCAAGATTCCATGCTTTTGTGGAGCTTTGATTAAGCTGTAATGTTTTTCTCTCCTTCTTCGACAAGAAAAATTACTAAACTTGTTTCGTTGTACACTTTTAAATGGTCTAAAAGTTTTGGTGGGCTCGTATCATTTTTATTACTACTTACAGTCTACAATTTCATTTTTTTTTTCTTTTTTTCTGCATTCAACCCAGCGAGACATTTTCCTCTGTTGAGAAACTTATGAAAAAATTCACTCATGTGAAAACAGAAGTATAACTATGAGTTGAGTTTTTTCCCTTTTCCCTTTTTGTCAAAGGAAAAAAAAGTACAATAATTTCTTCCTCTTTTTGTGTGTGTGTGTGTAGAGAGAAACCGAAAATCCTATTTGAAACAACCTTGGGCAAAAGAGAGAAAGAAAGAGAGAAATGGAAAACAATAATAGTTATAAGACGTCGTCGTCTGTCTGTCTTTTGTTGGGGAATTGAGACAGAGTTTCTTGGCTTTTTTTTGTTTCCTGAAAAAGAAAGTTCATGAACCGAAAGAAAATCTCACTTTTGATCCTGTGCAGAGTTCAATTTCTCTCTCTTCCCTACCTCCACCGGTACCGGTGGAATTAGTTCCTTCTCAATGACTTCCGAGGTTGTGGTCGGAGGGTGTAGCTTACAATACTACAATACTGTACACACAGGGTGGTTTTAATATAAAATGAAAGGTAGGTGAGCGTGAGAAAGTATTCCAATTTCTTCTCTGGTTTTCTCCTCTATGGAAAACAGTCTTTCTCTCTTCCGCACACACAGAAAAACAATTATGCACAGGGTGGCACGAAATGTTTTGCACCCACATAGGTCATACTTACAGAAATCTTACAGTGACATATGATATACCAAATTAAATTAAATCTCATTGCGCATCTAGTGGCGCAACAATATTTTGACTTTTCTTACAAGCGGCCGCTGTGCAGCGCAAAGTAGTGAAAAGGGTCGGATTTTCGCTCTTCCAGCTGTTTAAATGCTCCACAATAAAAAGAACATCTTTTAAGGCGATGCAAAGTTGATACAAACCCTTTACCAGCATTCCTGGGTCAATAGTAATATCATTCAGAACCTGCTTTCAACACCTGGAACGTTCCAATGTCACGAAACCTTAAGCCGTGCGCGATCGCTGATTTTGCTGTGTCTCTGTGAGGAGCAAGAGCGAGATGGATCGCCGCTGAGCCGCTCGCTCTCTCTCACTTGAGCTGTACAGCAACAGCAGCGGCCGCTTGTGTAAAAAATCAAAATATTATTGTACCATTAGATCATCAATGAAAGCTTTAATGTAATGTATCATATGTCATAGTGCGATTTCTGGAAGTCTGACCTAGGGGTGCAAAACATTTCGTGTCACCCTGTACTATTGACAGAACTGAAGGTTGGGAATTGCCGAGCAGACGGGCTCCCTGGGATTTAGGAATGAGGAACGCGAAGACCAAGCTCGGGATGAGTTTGGAACTCCAGGTGTTTTAATTTTACGGGGTAGGGCTACAGAATCCCTGGAGTCACAGGCAACAATCTAATCCCCTACCACTACACGAGGACTCAAAATAGAGTTTGTAGTTACAATTAAAGCTACATTGGATTTCTTGTCCGTAGTATGCTGACTCTGGCCTTCTTTAAGCTCTCCAATACTTGAAGCGTCTCTTTTTCTCCATTCAGGATAGCAACGCCGGGATTACAGCATTTCCGGGTTGTCTGAGACAATATGTCTCAAATATGTCCGTCCCTTGAAATACCCTCTGGAGTTCGAGATATGGGTAAGAGAAAAGACCTATGCCTAATTATAGTAACCCCGATTAACGGCCTGTCGCCTAGAATTGTCCCATTTGCAGGTGAGGATCCGGACATAGGTCCGTCGAAACGAGGCGTTACATAGAGCGTAGCACATGGGGTTGATGGTGGAGTTGATGTAGCAGAGGTAGTATGACATGTCCCAGAGTGTGGAAGGGATAGCATTTTCCTCGGCCAGCACTGTGCGGAGGAGGACGAGGATGTTGTAGGGTGTCCATGTCACGATGAAAGTGAGGAGAATGGCGGACAGAGTCTTGGCCGCTTTCTTTTCCTGCTTCTTCTCCGCGTTCTTCTTCTTCTTCCGCTTGGGTTGTTGAATGGGGGCAACGGGGGCGGCGGAGCCAATGGTTCCGGTGGAGCCCTTAGCCCCCAAGGGCTTTGGGATGATTTTAGCGTTGAGGGGTGGGACGCCGGAGGAGGGGCGACGGCCGACCGGGATCCCGGCACCCACGACCGGGGAGCCCGGCTTGGCGTAGGCGTAGTCGGAAGGGGTGGAAGAGGCGAGTTTTGCCTTGGGGTGAATTGGAAGAGGGGGTAGGGGGCCAGGTTCTTGGATCATCCGAATTGACGCGTTCTTACCCTCCGTCTCACCAGGAATCCGTATCAGGATCGTGTACACAGAGTCACTTCCCGGAAGCTTCCCATTCGAACCTGGAACAGTAAACAAAGGCTTGATGAAGGATCAGTTGAATTTGCTCTTTCATAAAACCGGATAAGACACACTTTTGTTTGTGCTTTTTTACCCGGCGGCTCATATTTGTCTATATGACTTTCACCTAATATCAATCAATATGTACAAAAAATATCGTAAGCCCAAAGAATTTAAGAATCCTAATCGGCAGGAAATTCTAAATTCAGGACTTTCACCAAACAAGCGCATTGTAGTTCTAGTAGGTTTCACCTGAAACTAACTGCCAACACACATGCCAAGCTTGATAGGCTTAACCATTGATTTAATGAAGGCCGTTTTGTTATCCTGCGGATTCTCGACAAAGTAATCCCAATAGAGGATGTGAAAATAGTCAGTCAGCTGGTTCTGCTTGCCCAAAATTACAGGGGGGATGGTATAAGGAGGGATTCGCATTTCTCTCAGGTGCAACTTTCGTTCCAAACGCTTTAGTTTAGCTATCATTTGAAGTTTTGGCGGCCATTCGGTGAAATGGGACCCTAATATGTCCATGTTCGAGATTCTGGTACAAATATTAGTATACCTAGTTTATTTGTAGTTAGAAAACAGTGGAGTTTGAGATGAAGAGGGAAAGCCTGAAGGGAGTTATTGTGTATGTATTCCCTTGTTCCTCCAACCTTCTAGAATGTCATCATTATGATTGCAAACCAAACCGAATGTTGGAGAAATCTCTTTTCTCCTTTGATTCTGGGCTAGTTTGAGTTTCAGAGTGGAACTGGAAATCTTTGTTCCTTTTGTTACTCTTCGACTGATTGTTAACTGCCTGGAGTGATGCTGAAATTTATATGGATTCAGTTCGCACATTTGAACAAACTAGATTGTCTTGTTATTATTTAATTGTTCAAAAGAAACAAAAACCAAGGCTACCGAGTATCCCGGCACGTGTGTCCTGGGGTCCTTGCTACTCCTATCTAGCACACCTGCAACGTGAATCGGGAGGTATTCACCGAATTTCACGTTTAAGTGATTGCAAGCAACACTGATGTGCTGAAATAGCTCATGCATAAGTAAAGACCTGAGTACACGAGGCGGAGTATTTGCGGAACAGCTTTGTTAATGGCGGAATACGGGGTTTCTACAAAACCAAGGATATCTTCACGTGGACCCCGAATCGCTATTTGGTAATTAACGAGTATTACGTTCTGAGCAGAACTAAAGTTATGACGGTGCTTCGCTTCCACTGAAGCCGCAGCGGAGTAATTAAAGAATTCCATGGTTTTCCACTACAAGGCCTTCGGAAAGTCCGGACACCTCGAAAAGCTATTACACAAGGAGTCTCCACACTCGCAGCTCCTGTCATAAAGCTCTGAATGAAGCGCTGAACTGGAAATAAGAGCTTTTCTTTATTATTTTACACGCTACTTGGAGTTTGATTGAACTGTTTATGAAAGGAAGTTCTGGGCGAGGCCTCGTCGTCTCTCTTTGGGCTTTTATAAGCAGAATTCCTTAGTTTCTTTAAGAAATGAGTTGAGTGAGATCTCAAACTTCAGTCCGAACTTAGAATGGAAGAAATAACGGTTTTTGTCAATGTCAAATAGTCTTAAATGTTTTTAGTCATAGCTACTCAGGACCAGGGTTGGATGGTCTAAATTCAAACGCACAGAAACAGAAAATCGACCACTGAAGTAGCTTGAGTCTAGTTTAAAAAAAAACTTGTTTGACAGTAGTAATTAGCATGGGGCCGGAAGGGACGCTCCAGTTAATTGAAATTCTTGCTGAATATAGCTTTTGGAAGCCATTATGCATTTGTGCAAACAAGATCTTGCCAGATCGGACGTGTTTTGAACGCTCTATGCTTCCTTACATCTAAACCGCGCAGAGATTGACTTTCGTTTGAATGCGATTCTGTTAGTTTTGATTCCTAAATTGCGGACGGAGGCAGGGCCCATATGGCCCTTCTGGTCTAAAAGAATCCTAAAATGAAGTAAACTATAATGTATTCTAGTCTAAATAACCACAGTTTTTGTATTTTTGATTGACAAATCGAAGCTCACACAAATACAGTGATGAGGCATGTTTCTAAATGAAAGCATTTTACAACCCTTGTCGTAAAAGCGTATTACTTCCGTCAATTTATTGATGTAAGCACAGAGACTCATTTCTGGGAAGCAATAATATTTGCTCAACTTGGTGCAAACAGTGGCTTGGGCCTTGGAACCTTGAGAAATTCGTTGAAAGCAAGGCGACTCATGTAGAGTAAATGCTGCGTAGCGTACTTAGTCGCCTTGGTGAAAGCGTTGTTGAGTGGAAAGCCGAGAGTACTGCTACAGACCCTGTGTCTGTGTCATCTCATAAAGTGCATTTGAAAACGACCTTTCACTCCATTTCCGTATAGTAATTGTAGAAGGTGATACTACTTCCCCTCGATTCCCTTTGTGATAAGGAGCAAATTAGGTTAAATGGCCCTTTTCTTTGTTTTTGATTACTATCCTCTGGCAATGAGAACAATGGTCTGGATTAAAGATCGATTTTTCATTATCCTTCCGCTTCCTCCAAACCCAAGAACATTTTCTTATTCCTACAAATAAACTTGAGCTCTGCTGAACAGCACAGAACTTCCTTGGATTCTACAGGTTTAGGGCACTAAATCATCAAGAAAACGTGAAAACCTGGAGTCACGGGCTATATGCTCCCAAGTTGAAGGAAAAAACAAGTTTAACAAAGCCAATATTCTTATAGGAAGCGTACACGTGCTTTGTTTTAGGAAAACTAATACCTTGTAACCCTTTTTAGTCTTGTTATGTTTTGTATAGTAGATATTAACGCGATATCAACGGAGTTTTTGCTCTTTTTTAGCATCCTCTCAGTGTTCAAAATGGTTGTACTTGAGCCTTTCCAGGTTTGATGAGCTTGACAGAAGACAACAGAAGCTCTTAATGGAACGTCTAGTGCGTCCTAGTGCGCCACTTCAAACTCCGCAATGATACTTAAGCTCTCTTTACTTCCATAATACGATACAAGTAGGTACGCAGTGAGTTCACAGGTTTTATGATAAGCACATAAACGTATACGTAGCATCAACGCAGTCCGTATTGTGCATTTACGAAGACTGTCTAGAAAAGTATCCGAACAGTCATGTAAGAATTGGTCATTTCAAACAAAAATCCACAGCATAATGTTTGATAAACATTTAATTGAATTCAAATATTTTCGATAAAACATGAATTACGTTACCTATGCTTATATGTTTGTGTCATTTATTATTTGAGTCCAAAATCAAAGCGTGTAAATTAGGTCACCAACCAAAACTAACGTTTTTTAGATAAATATTTTTAAATTATGTTATTGGTTTATAAAGATAACTTTGCAGACACAAAATAAATAATAGATTTAGAGCCTATGTAGTATAAGCATGAAAGAAGAAAAGGCATTTCCCTTCCTTATCTCTGGGTTGTCTAGAAATCTCTTGATTTCACTAAGCGTCCACCGCACACCCGACACAACATTTGAAGTAATTCGAGACTTACCCTCTGAGACGGGAACGACTTGGCTCTGAACGCTCTGCACCGGGGAGACGATCATATTGTCGGATTTGCGGGTTGGGGTTTGAGCGAGCGGATCTCGAATGACATTGAGAGACGTGCATCTGGAAACTGAGGACTGGAGTGGGGTTTCAACTGAAGCTGGCGTCCCGCAGCCCGGTGAGGCATGTTCGTCCTCAAGCTCCTCAGGGTAGTCATCAGGGTCCCGGTCCACGCGACAGAAGCGGACACAGGCCACATAGAGCGTCGCAATACAACGCCATCTATTTGAACACCATCTCGGAATTGCCTGGATGGGAAGACAAGCAGACAAAAATTGGTAAGTAAATAAGTAATTCTATTAAAAACTAATCAGGTTCCTTCGAGTCCCTTCAGCCAACCCATCAATTCAATCTGCCTTAAACTCCTTCCCATGTAAATTTGGGTGGAACGGAGTCAATGTTTTTTTGCGGCGGGGGTTGTGTAATTAATTTAAGAAAAGTTTCCCTCTTCTCCGCTCAAACTTAATTAAAAAGAGATTACAGAAACAGCCATGACTCCCATATCCATGAGGCTTAGTAGAGAAATAATAAAAACAAGACAAACCCTGCCAACGGCACGGCACGCGTCTCTCTTGCTGCTCCAGCCAGAGAAAGTATTGGAGAAAGTTTCCTGGGATTATGTAAAGTGTTTTTCGTTTTCATGCTGGAACTACAACAAGTGGTACCTGCTGGGGGTTGTTGATGGAGTGCCTACCTGAAATACGACGCACAATAGCAAGAAGACAGGTGGGCATATGGCCTTCGTTCTCATGTTTTTCCTGATGTTTTAATTAGCAATTTTCTCTTACAAGATAAGACGCAGATGCGGGCTTAGACTTGATTACAGCTCTTGTCGTATGCGAGCGAACCAGAATTGAGACGTATCTAGATTTATTACTCAGGCTAAATAAATACACAGCTATGAACAATTTCGTTTATGTCGACAAATTTTATGCACCTTATATTATATCAAATTCTATCTCTACCAAAATGTGCCGTAGTTGGGGAATGTCTAATGAATTTTGTGGAGGACGTCACGTCACGGTCTCATTCCATAGTGGAGGTGGCGTGGTAACGCGATGGTGTCAACAAAGTTGGACAATACCCGCATAAAAAGGGCAGATGAAAGATGAAATATAAAACAAGGTTACGTAGCAGTTACGTAGGTATTTGATACTAGCATGTGTAGCCATGGGAACCATGGCCCGTCGCGTTGTCGCCTGCAGTTGTTTACAGATGTTAATTCTTCA
>JAQFYT010002896.1:0-11856 GCA_034694925.1 Ceratophysella denticulata
TCGCCGTACTGACGAGTTCCGTGAAGGACGAAACAGGTTGATCAATTTGTCTACGGCTATTAACGTTAAGAGAGATTCAACTTTCAATCAACGAATAGCAAAAAAACTGGAACACAAAAGATGAGAATTATCTTTAAGACATAATTTAGATTTATTGAAATAGTAAATAACGCACCTCTATTCAATTTAAACATGAAACAACCCCCGTACCCGTCCCGCCCCAATACTTGTTTTTTTTTTTAATTCTTATTTCGAATTTCTTAAAAAGTGTAAAACTATTTCTCCCCACTTGGTAGTACAAACAGTCTCAGAGTATTGGCAGACTAGTGAAGATTGAAGAAACTTTTGAATTGATTTGATTTAACTTTTATAATTCCTACACACAGAGGTTCCGAAATAAATTGATTTCTTTTTAAATTCAGAATGAATCATATAAATTACAATTAAGTACCAATAAATAATTACAAATTTCTCTATATTCAGAGTTTCCAGTTTTGAATACATAACAAATATGATAGGATAATTGTATAAATTAATTGTTCAAAAACCTTCACTCCTTTTTGTATAGAGTTCATTTTGGGCGTCTTATCTGGCGTCTTCATTCACATTAAGGTAGGTAGAAGTGTGCCGCGTTCATGGGCTACAAATGAACTTTTGTAGGATTCATTGGATATTTTTGTGTATTTATTGAATTTTTATAGCAAATACAATAACAGTAGGTGTTAAAGTGTGAACTAGAGATTATGTGACAATTGTTAGTAATGCAATTAATTAATAGTTTAATTATTATTTTTTTCTTTAAATTAGCCTTCTTGGGGCGGGTCTGACTGGAGCTCAGGGTCAGGGCTCTCTTCAGTTGTATCTCTATCATTTAGTTGTAGTGTCATTGTAGACAAGACTAAATCTTGTAAAAACAAACTTTGGTCTGGAGATAGCTCACTTCTACGCTGAGAATCCAAATATCTGAAACAAAGAAAACAAGAACCAATTTGTTGGCATCGGAAGTGTAGGAATGCGGCATACGGCATATATCATATTTCATGATCAAGAATTGCCCGACCTAACCTGACCTGACCTCGATCTGACCTAGTGCAGCAAAGCTAAGAAGAGTATATAGTTTGAACTTCGAACCGTCCTGGTACAAGAAGTTTAATTGTATTATACACAATTGATTGGAAATAGACACAGCCGGGGTATACTGTCTGTACTGCTGGGTTTTCCGAAACGGATTGAATTTGGGCCGGATCATCGGCAAAAATATAGACGAGAATTTCAGTCGTAAAATTGGGGCTATGAGTGAAAAAAAAAACTCCTCTATTCCTTCCACATAAGCTGGCTGGTCTCGGCAAAAGGAATATACACGCTCAACTCAAGCTTGCTGTGACTGGTCGCCTGGCATATGAGAGGTGGAGCACAACATGCCTGTGTTTATGGCAGCCTACTCCTGCTCCTGTTGATTTTAGATAACAGGCCGAACCCAATGAGAGGGATCATGTACGCAGGGAACATGGCTGTATACTGTGTTGATTTTAGATAGAGGTGCAAGCCAAAGCCAATGAGAGAGATGAAATAGTCAGAGAATATGGCCGTTGTGACAACTTTAGTTGCTTGCATTCATTCATATACATCATCAGTCCAATTACATAGGTAAGTTTGGTCTGATAATTATTGTATTAAAAATATATGTCGTACATATATACTATTCAGTAATATAGTAGTAACAGTATTATTATATCATATCCATAGACAATGCCATTTTAACACTTTGATATAGACAGACCGACAGACAGCGTGGGCAATAGCATAAGTCCATACCGGGCTAACCGTAGCAGAGGGCAAGGCATAGGAATACCTAGTAAAAGAGTTGAAGCCAGCATTGCATTGGAGTAGGGGCTTGCTCTGAGGGAGCGGAATTCCCGTTGGTCTGCCGAAGAAGTGAAAAGGGTGAGAGGAAGAAACAAGGTTTTTTTTTTGCTCATAGACCCAATTTTACGACTTAAATTCTCGTGTTTTTTTTTGCCGATGATCCGACCCAACTTGAAACCGTTTCGGAAAACCCAGCAGTACCTAAAGTAGAATTTGTTTTCGGTACATAACTTAAATAACTCTAAGCTCTCTGAAGTTGGATGTGTTGTGTTATACGAATATACCATATTCTGGCCTTTCATTTGTTAGAAAGATTACGGATTGTGTGAGATTCTTTTCTGTCGAATCTTGACGTTGCGACTCCCCTCATAAGGTACCTACCGCCAAAATGGAGGCACTCTGGGAGAAAGCAGCTCCCAGACTCCAGGAGCGGCCCCCGGTACCCGTTAATGGCTCAATATGCAGGCAATCGTATTGGCAACATTCTACATATAGTATTTTAATCACGAAACCTATTATTCACATGGGAGCTTCATGGACATGACTTGTGCCCATGCTCTCATGTGGTCAATTTTGAATTTTCCTTGCCGATTTGGGGTGCCATCCTAGATATGAAAGTCGTCTATTTGGAGAGTCATTTAAAAAAGTATGAAAATATCCGAGACAATACTGATACCCTGATGAGAGTGATGAGTCTTTAAACAAGAACGAGATTTGTAGAACTAAGGTATAATAAAGAGTATAACTTGGACCAAAGGGCTCAAAGCTCAATTTGAGGGTAACTGCAGGTGTGAGGTGTGAGGCTAGGCAAAGAGGGCACTTGGAAGAAATCTAACGGAACGTAACTAAAGTAGTAGGATAAAAAACCATTTAATAGCTCCTTTGAGTTCTAGTTCTCCCATATTGATAGACAAATTCGTCTGCTCTCCCTTTAGTTCAATGTAACCCTGACCCTAGATTTAACTCGACTTGGTACATATTGGGGCATTAGCGTTCTAGTTACTAATCCTGCCTGAGATGTATTTTTCCCGATAAACGCTTTATCATTTGTGTTTAATTTGTTTTGTTATTACAGACAGAAATCAGGGCTCAGTTGAGTAATATGACGTTTGAGCAGCTGGAAGCCCTAAGAGCCAAACTAGGCACAAAAGTGTACAATGAGGCCATGTTCGGAACCAAGACGAATACAACCTTGGGAATGAGCAAGAAGAAATTAGCCAAAAAGTTCAAGAGAGGAAATAAGAATCGACCGAGGGAGATCTCATCAAAGGTTCATGTACCCAAAGTCAGGAAAGTTGTTCCCGTGAAACACAAGAATCACAAAGATCCACGATTCGAAGAAAAGTGTGGTGAACTCAATGAAGATGTAAGGAAATTGGGAAATTAAGAAATTAAATTATTGTAAGATTCAATGATGATATTCTTTTTTAATTATTATGTCTTTTAGTTCTGGCGAAAAGATTACAGTTTCCTTCGTGAGATGGCCAAAGAAGAAGAGTCAACTATGAAAACGAAGTTGAAAACTGATAAAACCATGGACGAAACACAAAAGGAACGGATACGAGAATATTTGAAGAGAATGGTCAGGATTCATATTTTCATAAAGTTGATATACACTTTGGAATTTGGACATATTAATGTTTTTTTTCTTATGCACTTTTAGGCGAACAAGGAGCGTTCTGATGCGGTGAAAGACAAGGCTGTCCAGAAACGTCGGGCAGAGAAACAGGAAAATGTCCAACGTGTCAAGGAAGGAAAGAAACCTTATTTTATGAAGAAATGTAAGTACAATTTCATAGAATTAGTGTCATTCAATTCCATGTTAGTTTTGTGCTTGTATTATATGCTGAACCTAACGAATTTTTCATTCTTTAGCCACGAGAAAATATGTTGAATTAGCCGAGAAATACGATGAACTGAAGGCTTCTGGAAAGTTGGAATCTTACCTGAAGAAGAAAAGACAAAAGAACGCCAGCAGGGACAAGAAATCAGTAAAATTACAAAGGAGTTAATTCGTTTGTTACAGATTTTATAGTATCGTAAGTCTTATAAAGTTTATTAGGTTATTCATTTTTGCCGTGTACATATTTTGGTCATCGAATTCTGTGGACCATTCTAATCACATTAGGTGTTTTTATTAAAGTATAGTTGAAAGTTATTTACAACTGTTCAATAGAAAAGTTTTTGAAAATATTAATACGAAATGTTGAGTCGTAGACACTGTAGCCGAGTGGTGAGTTCGCACATTGAGTCACAATATTTCGCATCAAATATCGGTCATGCTATAAAAATATTATTTTATACAAAGGAAATTAGCTATTTTTTAAATACTGCACATAAATAATGTAATTTACCTGAATAGAAAACCTCTCATCGTCATCACTCGTCAGATAAAGCAGCTCACAGTTGAGATTACCCCAAATCCCTTCTACAATTTCCTTGTACATGGTTCCCACGCTGAATTCTACACCTTTGGGTTCATAGTTAAATATCCGAAGTTGTGTCATACCCTGTTCATTCTTGGTCATAGACACAATGTGCGGTTGTTGCTGTGCAATGTATTTAGGTAATTCGTGCTGATCACAGAATTGAAACTCTCGTTCCAGACGATTCAATTCAATGAAGGTTTCTTCGAGGGGTGTTAGGGAAAGCTCAGCGTCTGATTGTTCGTCCGACTGTGTCGAATTGTAGATTTCATCTAGGCATAATTTGGCAGCATATCTGTAAGAATATTTGAGTTTTGTAATCATACTATTGTTTGGATTACTATATAGTATATTTATAATTGCTAACAACTGTACCGCGCACTTTAGGCTGCCATATAAAACATACCTGAATGCTTTCCTGGTAATTTCAACAATGTTACCCCTATCCAGCTTTTTAAGATGATTCGTTTGATTTGCAAGGAAACCATCCGTGAAAAATTGATACAGATCAATTTCTTCGTAATCTGGATTACAAAAAATATTTGATATATTTAGCCCTTAGCCCCATTTTCGAATTTAGAATGCTACTGTTTTTACCATTATGTTCCCCTATAACCAGTTTCCATATTTTAGCCACGAGTTTCTCAATTTTCCGCCGTACTTCACGCGTGGGCAGGGATTCTCCCAAACATTTCTGAATCCAGAGAACGTTCAAGTGAGTGAAATCCTCTGAATTCCGCATAGTATTTTTATTCTCCATTGTGAAGCTATCTGGCCAGAGCGTGGGATGCCGAGTGAGGCCGGATTTCGGGATTTCCATCCCTGGAATCCTTGGGAAAGGTGTCATGGGTGGTCGTGAAGTCCAAATTGAAGGCCCTGGCCCTAACGGATTCGGTGGTGTTCCATACAGCCGACTTTCTGACCCAGGCCAGTTTGACTGTTGTGAACCAAAGAAGGATTTTGTGATTGAGGGAGTCGTGGGTGTTTCATTTCCATTATGACTCGTGAGGGTTTCGGAGTCTGAACCCGAGTCATCATCCCTCGAAGAGAGTTGAGAGTACGCCATACTGTTGACCGAGTTTCGTTTCCCAAGACAACTCTCGGCCTGTAAAACCGGACTCCGTTTGATCCAGAGGAAGGCAAAGGCCTTGAAGAACATTCGTTCTAATGACAGCTTCTCTTCACGGCTAATTAGGTTGCTCAACGTGGATTTTGATTCGGAGTACGTGGGTACTTGGAGGGAGAGCAAGGGAGTTGCAATAGTCAGACAGGCTTTGACCGTTCTGGACAATGAAAACTTCTTCAGCGTTTCTCTCACACCGAATTCCTTGTCGTACAATTCATCGAGCCATGCCGATTCCTATGGAATATGGAATCAAGTGGGCGATTACCGAATACTAATAACGTCTTGATTTATAGCTTAGACTGATGGGACGACGCATAATATTTTATTAATTTTACCTGGTTATGGCAGGACGTCTTTTCTTGCATTTCTAACCCCTTAATTTGTAAGTAAACAAAGTTCCAACCGGTTGCGATCACACGAAGAAATAATAGTCTATCTTCATAGCGAGCAATGTAACACGTGCCCCGGTCTAATTCTATCGAAAATACAGAATTTTAAATCATCAAGGCGCATCGCTAAGGCCTATTTCCATCAATGAACTTACTCATTCTACTCGCATATGCCCTTCGAACGAATCCTTGAGTTAGACTAGGCCCAATTTCAGAATAAATGGCGAAATCTAATCCTCGGTCGTCCTGAGTTCTAAACCTTTTCTTCCTGGGAATCCAGGAAACCTTCCAGAACGAGGACGGTCTTGAGAATCCAACAAGGAAAATTGGTAAGGAAAAAATTGGATTCATGGTGAAACCCTCAGCCACGCTAGCCAGGATCAATGAGATCATGGAAATTGGTAGAGCCAGAAGTGTACACGCTAAAAATATAGAATACCACTAAATTTACAGTGCGCTTCATTGTCTGAATTGTGGAATTTTGTGAATATTACCGGCAATGCGAAGTTTATTTTCCAGTAGCGGCGTAACAGCATCCGCATGAGCAATGAGGCCCATCATTCCGAGAAACCGTGCAAAACTAATAATCCGCTTTCTTAGAAACGATACGATGAAGAGCAGTGTTGTAAATTCGAGTTTTCGAAAAATCGAGTCATTGGAACCCCATCTCAAGGCTGTAGTAATGCTCATGTCCCAGCAGCTATTCCTTGGTTCCAAAATGGAGACTGAGAAAGCTCGAATAGTGAGAGCATATGTGAGCAAATGATGAAGAGCCCGAGTGCCAAGGCGACTTTCGGACCCTTCCACGTCTTGAGCTTCGGCCGCGAGCCAAGTGTGGAGAAGGGTCGTTATGATCGCCTCCAGGAGGGATAGTGGCAGATACACTAACAGTGGTAATTGACGATTCAGTTGAATTGTGTAGCGCTGACTGAAGGAAGCTATGAGGGCCAGTGTGAGGCATATTCCAATTATGATCCCTTCCATGTGGGCCCAACAAATGCACTCGGCGAGAATTGATCCCGCAACTGCGCCGAAGGAAACGAGACAAGTGGTCACGGGCACAATTATTTGATGAACGCGGATGGCACTTTCGAATATATATTTCGATTTCAGACTGAGAAAGGCACCTGTAATGAAAAAAAGTACTGTATATCGTGCTCAATCTGAGAAAAATGCTGTTAATTGAATTATTGAAAAAATATATTTTTCTAATTACCGAGATCAATGGATATAAGGTATCCGAAGGCACATTGTAGAAGTAGGGAAAATATTCTGTGCTGGGCACTAACGAATACCAGAATAGAGCAAGTAGCGGTAATCGCGAGCGCAAGAAGTGAACCGAAGTAGTAAAAAGACGGACATCCACCCATTAGCTTCAGCGCGGTTTCAATTAGCCAAGGCACAAAGGCGTCCATTGGTGCCAAAATTCCAGCACCCCAGAACAGTGGCAGAAGTCCGAGGCCAAGAAGAAAGTAGAACTGGATTGTTGCATCTTCGCCGTTACTGGAATAAATCATTTTACAAAAAATAGTTGCTGATATTAAGCGTGACAACCTAGACCTGAATAACGCAACATTTTTGGCTAAAGTGATACTTTAACTACATATATCTGCATAACGCAAATTGCGTTATGCAGATATTGCGTTACGCAATATAGTAAAAAAATTAGGACCATACCGCCATGTCGTAATAAAAGACGCAGCACCCAGTATAATTGCATAAGCTGGGCGATAGTACAAATCCCGCCTGTGGATAGCATCAAATGTTGAAATCTCGGGTGGTAAGCTTAGAACAGAGCTATAGCGTGCATTACAAAGTGTGAACAATCCAAAGGATCTAAGCCAGACTGGTTGATTCTGCAATTATATTTGAATAATTGAAGAATTAGCACGTTTGAAGCTTATTCAAGGTTTATGTAAACTTAATTATTTATTTCATTCCATAGTAAATATTGAGTTTTGCTTACACTACTAATCACAACTGGTGCACACACGGTGAATGCCAAGGCGGAGCAAAGCACTGCCACGATATGCGTCGTTTCTGCAGTAACATTTGGAGCCACGAAATTCCAGGTTGTAAAGTTTAGTATTCCAATGTACTCGATCTGGCAATGGCAACAAATATTTAAACTTGTCAGGTCATTCAGGTAGAATTTTGTAAAAGCATTGAGTCGTAAAATATTTGTTGTGATTTAAATGTTTTGTATTAAAAATACATGCATCCAAATGGCTTTCTTATAAATATATAAATACTTCCCTGTTCACAATTTTGACCGTCATTGAAACTGACGTGATGGGTCAAAAATGTTAATTAATCGACATATTTCGAATTATACTTGTTGTCGATAACGTTTTACCTTTTTTTAAAAAAAATCTAATCATCAGCCCAGCATCATACAAATGCATATAAATATGATATCGGATGTCCGATAAAATTTATGTACTCCCAGCTCTTACGGTATGCTAAATAGTCTCCAATAGAGCGTGTCGGACTGTAATGTAATGTTCTGTTCTCAAATCAAACACAATACGAATGCTGAAACTTGGATAATGTGTTTAAGAAATCCATGTAGTGAATTTTAATTTTATCAGTATGTGCCTATGTAAATTTACTGATCTGCATACAGCCCGAACGAAATGAGTTAGTATTTTGTTTAAAATTATAGCTGTTCAATCCATATTGTTTTAATTCAAGATTTATTTATCTTATATACATATTTTATGTTGGCTCGTTAAATTGCAAATATGAAGGATAGTGTACGTAGGCAGAATAGAAATCTATAAAGAAATGAATATTTATTCTGCTAAATTCCTTATGTATTTATTTTCTTGTAACGATTTATTGTAATCTTTTATTCAAACACAATTAAAAGTTTCACCTGATCTTCCTCTCCGAGCAAGCTGGTTCTTCTGAACCCAGGCCCTGGCCCAACATGGGCTCGACTCCCCCGCTTCAATCCATAAATAAGAATAGACAGCCCGAGGTCAGTAATGCAAATTGCTAAGCCAATCGTTACGGATTTCCAGAGAAGACTCGATTTCGAGTCAATCAAGAAAAAGTACGTTGCAGACAAAATAAGTGCTGGCAATGTAAATAGTCCGACTTGAACTGCAATGAAAACTGGAGGTGAGAATAGACGAAGTCCACCCAAAAAACTTTGACAAATTCTTTTGAGTGCAAAGGATTTCTTGTAGTCACTCATAAACGGTGGGGACATGTTCTTTGAACCACTCTAAAATTAAATGACCACGAAATAATCCGAATTTAGGGAAATCCAATCAAAGGTCGTTGTCGTTATTTTAATCTCGGTTCTGTTACTTCCTGGTTATGAATCAATAACACTTTCTATGATTGAACTACGGATTCCGCCTTGACGGAGTGGAGAACGAATGTCTTTCTGTTGTATCTGTAACTTTTAGATCATAGTGTATCGATTATCTATCCCAAATTGGCAAGAATAAGAATAACCGCAGAGCTCTCTTCTAAATAATAAATCAATTGTCGTGTTGTCTATTCTCAGAACACGCTAATCGCATCGGCATTCCTCATTCTCCAATTTCACAGTTTTGTTGTGTAAATGGAGTTGGCATGGAAACCCTGAGCGCTCGATTCTACTATTGACAATTTACTTCGATCTAACAAAAGAAAACTGTTTGCTATCGAGTCTGAGAAGCAATAGGTTCTTGTTAAATTATTCAAAGTAGTCCATATTTAGTTAGTTAGTACTTTCTTCTTATGCAAAAAATTCTAAGCAAATTGGCCGTAATTTATAAATAACATACCATATTTATACATAACATACCGATAACTATTACTTTTTTTCCAAATTTTCAAGTGATTTGTGTTAGAGTAAAATAGTAGAATAGGCCAGACAAAATGAAAGTTCCACATACAATTCCGCAGCACATTCTGCGGGCTTACACGCGAAAACGAACACCAGAAGAACTCGAGGGTTTGTATGCCGATCGGATTATTCGGTCAGAAGACCCTACATGGAATGTGGACAAGGAAAATGGAGACGAAATCAAAACTGGGGCTATGGCTGAGACCGCTATTACCAAAATCATTAGTCGTTACCCATTCTTTGCTCAGCTCACGGATGAACTCAATAAAATTGGGAGTAAGAATCATACTGATTCTGAAGCTAAATGGGCAGAAGATCTGATCAATTATCGAAAGCGACGAGCCAGCTATGAACGGAAGTAATTGTCTAATTCGCCAATTCCAATTTAGCATCAATAAATAGCAGCATAATAATAAAATTTGCAATTTTATCTAGAATGCTGCAACAGGAAGTTGACGCCGCTCGCCGTTTGCAGCATCCAGAAAGTGACGATGACGATGATGACGACGACTTTCCCCGTATTCCAAAGGAACCCGTCTATGTACCGGACGAATATCCGGAATTTGTTCCGCTCAAACCCGTACTGGATCGGCTCAGTGACCTAGACCGAATGCAGGCTATTGAAGAAATTGATTTGGAAGATACACCGCTTGAATTAGCTTTTCGGACTATTCCGGATGAATATTATTGGGAGAGAGCGGCTCAGGATCGATTTCCGGTTAATATAAACAAAATTGTTACCTTATGATTATGCTTGCGCGAACCATTGCGGTCAATGATTTGGACATTCCTTTATTAGGACGCTGACACGGACAATCATGGTGGATCATGGCGACGACTCTACGCTGAGCGGCACTTGCGCAACGTTATCGAGGAATTCCATCCTTTCGACGGAGATTGGGATAAGTTGAATGAGCAAATTGTGCTTACCGAGACTCAAGTTCGCACAATCGTGCTAAATAACTTGATTCCATTATGTTTCGGCATTCTCCGCAAGCCTATTATTCCGACAGTCTACCAAGCGTAAGTATTAGTTAAAAGTCTATTGTACCATAGGAAGAGTATATTCTTAGCTAATATTCCGTGATTTATTTAATACAGTGATGAAGAAGTTGACGGTGAAGAAGACGAAGGATTCAATGAGAGTGAGTACATGGTTCAAAAACGTGAAATGGTTCTGGTCAAGAAGGAAGTTTTGCCAGAAGAAGAAGAGGAGCAAGAGGAGACCGACAAACCGCCCAGGGACAACAGTCACGTTGACCTCAGCCTCATTTTACCCAAAATCACTCAGCTCCAGAAATTGAGCATTATTTATGAAATGGCTGAGACCGGGTTGGATTGGGAAGCTCGTTTCTTTGATTTCACAGACAAAGATTGTGAAATACTGGCAAAAAGTAATTTATTTACCGAATTTATGTTCGAGTTAAAAAGGTTTTGACTTATCGAATTAAAAAATTATGTTCAATTCTGCAGCCCTAACTCTCTGCCCGACTATTGAAATCTTTGAGCTTCAACGAAGCCGTGTAACGGACGAACAGACCAAGACTCTAGTTCGTGAAGGTCTTCTAAACATGCCGCACTTGAAAACACTCAATTTGTCCTACAATAACCTCGAGGATGCTGGTAAGCGGAATAAAGATTCGTCAGGTCAAATGCAAAGCATATTTGTAAATTGTTGCTTTTAAAACAGGTGCGAAGGCAATAGCTCGGTTGATAACGGACGAAACTTCTCGAGTCAGAAATACACTTCGAACCCTAATCCTCGCCCGCTGTCACATCAAGAACAAGGGTGCCAAGGCCCTAGCGTATGCCTTGACCCTCAACTCCCATTTGACCAGCCTCGATATCCGTCTCAACCAGTTTCGAAACTCGGGAGGGAAACACTTCGGTCATGCGCTCGTGGAAAACAAGACACTGGTTTATTTGAATCTGGCCGCCAATCTTTTCACAGATGGTGCCGCTTACATTCTCGGGAAAATGCTGTTTCATAACAGTAGTCTCAAGGAACTCGATCTGAGCTCCAATAACTTGGGGAAGAAAGGTTAGAAAGAATGCTACCTCGTGCTGATTCACTGAATGATTCTGGTTTCTGGTGAATTCCGACGAGTATTTTAAAAATAGCTAATACTCATCCAAGCCAGGATAGCTCAGGCGGTAGAGCAGCCTCTCGTTGTGAGAGGACTCCCAGGGTCGTATCCCTGAAGG
>JAQFYT010002897.1:0-11856 GCA_034694925.1 Ceratophysella denticulata
GCAATGGTGCCGCAGTTACCGCAATTGCGGCACCTGCAGGAACCGCAAAAACTGTGCCGGATAAGTAGAACTCAGCCACTTTACGTCAGTATTGATAAGATTCATTGACACGCACGCCTTCGCGTTGCTGATTGCCGATTGCCAAAGTTAATTTACTGCGTGACTTTACCTCCTTCTCTAGTTCTCTGACTTCAGGTGAGGAAATTAATTGACTGAACCGCGCTAATAAAATAGCTCGGTCACTGTCGTGTTGTGTTTCAGCAGGGTGCCTCTGAAAGGAAACAGGAAGACCATCAACCATAGGCATAGAATATAAGATTGTCCACATTTAAGATAAAGCATTAATTGTAACTGCAAGCTGCATTAGCACAGAGGTGTCTAAGATAAGGAATCGGATCTCAACAGGCACCATGAAAGCTATATTGCAGTATTTTATCTGCAAAATACAAAATGAATGATGCTTTGTCCAAGCTATACAGCTTTATCACAAGAACCTCTATTTCTGTTCATACTTTATCATAAATTACAAATGCATTCCAAACTCTAGTTCTAGAAGCGCTACCGAAATGAAAGTCGACCAAGGAAAGATACGTAAAACAGCGCACTTAGCGACAGGCATAATGTTTAACGTTTCCAGTGATTCTCATATTCCATACCTATGCATTTTCTCCTACCAAAAATTAATATGCTTTGGTTTGATTGCGAACTCACATTTTCTCAGAGAAAAATTGTTTCCCTGTTTCAGAATCATTGAAAGTGTGAATCACTTTAGGAAAAGGAGAATTGTCAAAAATGAGGAACGTGAATTACTGGATTATTCGCTGTAAGAATTAAGTAATATAAAGTTAAGGTCTGTTTCCTTTAGTTAGTCCAGCCTAAACCAGATCCAAAATTGTACAGCAGGAAGGAAAATTAAACACCATAATCAATCAAAGATACAACCCGACAGGGTCAGGGTCGTCCATATTTCATACATCCGTAACTGTTGGTAGATCCCGAAGGAACATGTACTTAGCTTTACCTAGGTCTAGGTAAAGTTGTTTTATACAGAATTGAGAATTATACTAACTGCTTGTGAACTTAGAACTTAATGCACTGAATGCCCTTTCCTCGTTCCGGAGGTTATAAAAAATCAGATTTTGGTCTAATAAATGACTAAACTCCTAACTTAGCCACGCAATATAAATTTACGTAATACGTAGTGTTTTAATATTCGTACGTACCGTGGCTGGCGAATTAATTACGTTAAATAGTTTGTATTACGCACTGCATACCTTATATTAGTTACTATAATGTGATGAGTGATGAACTATTGTAACCAGAGACTATGATTCTGAATGACGCGAAATATAATGTTTGCTTTATAAATTTCAAGGTTTTCCCTTTGTCATTTGTGTTTAAATTAGTTCTTATTGATATTATTATAGCCAAATGATAACTTCATAGCAAAGCTAAATAATTACAGAATGTGGACAAAAGCGTGAAGTGGAATTCCGTGACTAGAAGCTATTGCTACAGCTATTGCTATGGGTAAGCAACATAGCAGATGAATAGCAACTTAAGAACAATAGTGTGCTTGTCAATTGTAGACGAACATGAGAGCTATTATATTACCTAGGTATATGGTTCTAGCTTATAACAATAACAATGTACTTGGACTATGGACAATGAGTATTATATTTGTAGCTGTAGCTCCAACTGCCAGCCTTTATCATAGCGTCATTCTTGACTCAAGGGCATCCTGAACCTCTCCAAATTATTTACTCTTCCAACTCGTCAAATTTTGACTATTAGGATTAGGATTTGGTAGACCAGAGAAGGGTTGGACTGGACTGGTGTCCCCAATACAAAATACATAGAGAGAGACACATACAATAATCACAGTTTTCCTCAATATTTGGCTTCACTCTTCCAGGAATCGGGCAAAAGATTGGACTTTTTACTGGAAGCACAACACTTCTCGCCTTTGTCACGATCACAAGTAAACCTACTATTGCAGCTTGTCAAAGCAAATCTTATTTCATGGTAAGCCTACGCTAAATATGTTCAATATTATTCAATTATTTGAGCCGCATTAAAATGATTAAAAATTGTTATTTTGATTGTTACACAGGCGGCAGGGGGAGATAATTGGAAATCCGCGAAGTCGGTCTATGACTTTGACTACATCGACATTGATGGAAAGGAGCAAAGCATGTCTCGCTACAAGTAAGTAAATTCTACGCTAATTACGATCGTCATTTACCTTGCCCAGGACAATATTTTGCATATTAGCTAACGCTCTAAAAGATTCAAAAATATGATAATTGTCTTAACAGTTCGATGCAAGCGTAGCGTTTTTAAACAAGTTATGCATTTATAATAAGAATAATACTAAGATATTCATTCACGCCGAAGACTGTTAAAGAAATATGCATAAGAGTAATAATAGCTAAGAGTAATCATAGCACGTAACCCGCAATTACAGTTCGGAAGTCTGGGGAAGGTTTGTCAAAGTTTGGCATACTGTATACCTTGTATTGATTAATTGATTGGTACTAGTTAAACGCGTATCAGTCAGTCTCATGTCCTATTTTCGCTCTGTTTGTTGTATGTATTCATGCGTGCGTAAATCCTTTCCAAATACCAATTCATTTTAGGACGATTTGTAATACATATGCATATGTCATTCCTGTCCTGTGTCTGTTCTGTGTGTGCTATTGATTTTGATTATTGATTTTGAACTTATCCAGGGGCCACGTGTTGATCGTGGTAAACCTGGCATCCAAGTGAGGAAAGACCCCCGTCAAGTAAGTCCGCAGCAATATCAAAGCATTCGATTCGATCCGAAATCGGTTAAATATTAATTGAATCTTGAATCTAATTCGTGTGTTTTTCTCTTTCTGCAGCTACACTGTAAGCGAAATACAATATTATAACTAAGTCGTATTGGAATTTACAATGAGGAGCAGTGAATAATGCGAATATATTAATTCTAAATTCTAATGGGTGTACCTATAGGAGTTGACGGCTCTCCACGAGAAGTATGGAGAGACTATGGGTCTACGCATTTTGGGGTTTCCATGTAATCAGTTCGGAGGTCAGGAGCCAGGGTCAGAGGCTGACATCAAAGCCTTTGCGGACGGCTACAAAGTTCAGTGGGACTTGGCGAGTAAAGTAGAGGTCAACGGTGAGAATGCTCACCCACTCTGGAAGTACCTCAAGGCTAAACAAGGCGGGACGCTCGGGAAGTTCATCAAATGGAACTTTACTAAATTCCTTGTGGACAAGGACGGACAACCTGTTAAGCGCTACGGGACCACCACGAACCCTAGCGTAAGTTTAAGATTAAATGTTTTATGGTATTATTACAGTTTTACTTTTGCAAAATCCGATAATGTTAACTTTTGGACAAAGTTGAACGGTTTCATTGTCAGGCTCGGTAATCCGCAATTTTATTGATGCGTACTTGTACGATACGGTGTTGGATTCCCAAAAACTTTGACAATTGTCGAAGGCCTAGTTTGAAACTGTCGTTAATTGTTAATTATATTTGAGCGTATGCAACGCCGTATCGAATACAGATATATTGTGTGGTTTCGAATATAACAGCATAATTAAGCTAACAATAAAACTATTCAAAACACTTTGTAATCATACTTGTTGATACTGAATTGGGAAAACATTTTTGCGTCAGAAGAAATATCGTAATCCGAGGTAAATTTCTCAAGTCAGGTTAGGTTAGGTTTTCTTAAACGTGCCGAAGTAGATTTCTTATTTCTAGTCTTTGTGATATGATTACATTCCGGTTACTTTACTTAACATAACCCAACCCGACTGATTGGAGAAATTAGCCTCATCGGCTTTCGGTATGTCTTTTGACGCGAAAATTACAAGCCCAACCGACAAGAATTCAAGAACGAGAAGTCCAATTTAAGGACCTACGATGGACCTATTTCTAATATAATTTAAACTGTTAAATTTTCCAGGAAATGGAGAAGGACTTGAACAAGTACTTTGCCCAATAAAAGGGCCCCCCACGTTAGAGGATGGAGATATTGGATAGACTGACGGAGATGAGACATTCGTATGATATTCTGCTTGTAAACCCGGTTAATGGACCAAGCTGAATTGATTTAACTGTGTTTGAATCGTCTTTGTTAGAATAACCTTCTCTCCTCTTCATCTCTGACCTTCTCTGTTACTAATTAATTACGATAATCATCATTCAGAATGCAATAAAACTAGCTTGAGAACATGAACGTTCACAAAAATGATCCTAGCTATATACCTTAGTCAATTTCATAATATTCCAGAACAGATAAATACACCAATACACGCGTCTGTCGTGTTTAAAGTAATTAGGCCTTCGTAACGTAAATTAGGTGTTGACGATGAAGGTGAGGGTATACGGTGGTGCATCCATGTATCGCATACAGTGTAGTACAGGTTAATTGTGATTGTATCTTGTATTCATGTCTATAAGCTCGTTACTCGTTATTGTGCGTGATATCTACTCATTAGCAGATATTGAATGTAGTTTCGTTTTTGGTTTGTTTGATTAGCCAGAGAAAGTTTGTCTGACACTTCTCCGAAATACATAGCATTTCCTGTTGTCTAATTGGTTGCATGCGTTTAAGGGAATGCAATGCATTAGTGCATTGTGGCCGATGCCGATGCCATTTTTAAAGAAAAAAAAATGCGTATTTGCATCAGGTTATGTGATCTATGCATTGACAGGTATGTCCCGGAAAAGCTTTATCGAATATTGCATCGATTAGTTGCTAAGCTTTATCGACATTCGCGGTCACTGTATATGTCTTATGATGTCGCGTTACGTTCTTTACTTAGATTTGTATAATGTGCGCTGTAACAAGCTGGGAATTGCATTGACGTCCCTGCTCATAGTATCGATTGAATTTCGGGCATCAGATTTGTGTACAAGATCCACGATTAGAATTTTTGCATCTCCCATTCCGTCAGCCTATGAGAGGTACACAGTGCGTTGTGTTGTGGATCCCAAGATTTGAGATTTCCAGGTATATGGAAAGGTGCAGGGATTTCTCCGGTGGCGGCCTAGACGACGACGTGGCTGGATACAAAAATAAAATAAAATAAGGCCGGGTTAGGCCTAGATGAGCCCTATGGCCTGTGTGAAGGAGCATGCAGGATGCCAGGAGAGGATTTATCGGAGCGTAGGAGTCGGGACTACTTTACACACGCTGCTGCCTCTCCTGCTTGAGGAGAAGCACAATAAAAATCGAAAGTTTCGAAGATTGCCGAACGGGATTTTGAAGACAGCCCAGGCCAGGCCAAGAATGATTTCTACCGTATGCGTACACTCAGAACCCCAGAGCTTTGGGGTCTCCCTGCTTTCTCTTTGAAAAACAGTCAACTTTTGCGTCGGTCCGAACTTTGAGGCATGATTAATTTAATGGATTCGGTTCAGAACGCTCAACTTCAGATTCAGAGATATTCCCGTAATATGTTCATGCATTTATATCTGCAATATTAGCTTGGCAATAAAAACCAAGTCTTTCCTAACCGGAGATGATCACATTTCTAAGGTTCCATCCCACGTCCGTGTGTCTATTATGTTATATAATTCGTTATTCGCAATTAAATTAAAATAAATGCCATATGCATAGCGTATGTAAATCAATGGCATAAAATCTAGCATATATTTAACTGCACGAAAGCCCAATATGCGCCGTTCCCGTGTTTGAAAGTTGGGCTGGATGTTCTGGGAACTGCAAAAATATTACCGGTATATATGAATCTGTATATAAGTACCTATACAAACATATATTTGATGAAATTTTACCTATCAATCATTTATGTTTATGTTATAAATTAATTATTTGTTAATCTATGCATCAATATACCAATAATAAGTGTTTTCGGCGCATAGTGGTCTTTCAGGCATTTGACTGCCCGAGAGCCCAATATGCGCCCGTCCAGTCTTTAAAATTAAGAATTTAATACTAGAAATTAAATAAATACGAACGGCATCAATATTTGTAACAAATATTTTTGTAAACTTGGTTGTAAAATTTGGGTGGCATTTTTCGATGCATTGAGAAAATAGACTCTGCACTTAAAATATAAACTTTTGCAATAATAAGAAAATAGACTGTTGCAATAAAAATAGAATTGTTCACTACCCTAACATAACCTGACTAAAATGAACTTTACTGGTATAAAAGTCATATTGGTCTTGATTTTCATTGCAAGTTTATTTCTTATTGCACGTTTAGATATTTCACGTAAATTTTACTTCAAACGTATATTGTTATTTATTTTGTGCATATGTATGTAGGTACCATATGTTATTTCAATAAAAATTTGCTTCCAATCAGGGTATATATAACATCTTCCAATCGACAAGTACTATAATTTAGAATGCGACTGAGAATTGGGTACCACCACCGGTTAGAGGTGCGATCTACAGTATGTAGATCTCATCAGGCTGCATGTACTCTGTGATCTACCCGTGTCCATTTACCTTCTAGGCTACTTACCGTGCTTAAATTTATTACATGACGTAAAACTCTACACTTACCTAAATACAGTAGATTCATAGGTGATTCAAAGTTTAATAAATATACATGACGACATTGTAATTCACGATTACAATACAATCCCTAATACATATGAGGCAGAGGTAGATCGTAATATGTAGTGTGCGATCTGCCAAAATTGAGAGTACCTATAAATAAATAATTTTGGTAGATCAAGCACATTACTCATCGAAATGGAGCGTGAGTTCTACCAAACAAGAACCACATCGCACCTTGCAATCGGTATTACATTGTATATTGAATTAATTGATATTCGAGGCAAGTCCGTTGGGATTTGTAACTCGCAACGTAGCGCACTAAACATACAACATAGGCGCTCCAAGACATTAGCGCTCCAAAACATGGCATATATTTACAAGGTATGTATTAATAAAACATGTCAGGTTATGTTAGGTTATCTTACGTTATGTTGGATTATTTTAAACTAGGTTTGGTCGACCTAATATATACGAAATCAAACACATTAAACATGTTTTTTGTGCCCATGTTTAGTCGTTGCTATATTTTCGTGCACATGTTTTGTCGTAGCTATGTTTTTGTGCCCATGTTTAGTCGTTGCTGTATTTTTGTGCCCATTTTTTGTCGTAGCTATGTTTTTGTGCCCATGTTTAGTCGTTGCTGTATTTTTGTGCCCATGTTTTGTCGTAGCTATACATTTTGTGCCCATGTTTTTTCGCAGCAATGTTTTTGAGGCCTGACCACGGAGGAGGCCGGCACAGCTCTGCCTCCGTTGTGTCAGGTGGCGGAGGCCCAACGAGAGAAGGAGGGAAATATGAAGGTGAATGAGCTAAAAACCCTGTTTTAAGATTGATTATTGTCAGAGGTCACAAGCTAGGTGACTGGAGTGAACCCACCTGACCTGACTCCTGATCACCTAACTCCCGCGGCACAAAAAGTATTTATTTTCTCACCTCATCAGCCCTGCTGCAGTTTCTCACGGCGTCCCAACTTTGAGGCATCGGACAAGGACTCTATTTTTTCTCATTGTTGTTGTTATTGTTGGTGGGCCGAAGCGGGTACCTTATTGTCACTACCAGCGCCAAGAGTGGAGGTCACGGATTATATGAAGGAGGGTGAGGACCCGGTATGAAGCGAAGAAATGTCGATGCACTCAAGACTCGACGGCCTCTCAAGAAAATTACCAAGCTCTCAGAGGGGTTCTACACGAGGTAAATAATGACAAATAACAAAGGACTTATAACATTCGCAGCATATGTCATCAAACATAGAATAGAAACCATCAACAATCTTCATTATCAAAAACACAACGTGCGTGGACTCTTATACTCAAGTAATGTAAGGTTATTTTAGCTTGATACACGTACAAGCTATTACAGATGACAGTTTTTGCGCGCGCTCGGGAGAACCTAACATAACCTACCTTAACCTAACTTAGCTTGACCATAACCCAAGTTGTATTTTTGGTGATGCAGATTTGTTGTCGTTGTCGGTTGACGGTTTCTATATTTTTGATGATGTATTATTGATTTCCGGGTTTTGGTAATCTGCGCCCCTTCTGCGCTCTTTCTACGCCCCTGCGCCCCTAACATCGTTGCCAACTCCATCCGAGATGTCGTATCTTTCTCAATTCGGGTTAGGTTAGGTCAAGTTTCTCCTGCGTGCCCTTCAAATGCTGCGCGGATTACCAAAACCCTTGATTTCCCAATATGCTGAAATAGTCTTTTCACACGTACCTACAATACATGGCAAGCGTTTAATCAGAACGAACGTGAACGTGACACGTTGACAAATTAAATTGACACTGATTGTGTCTAATTTTCAGCCTCGTGGTGTACGTGAAGCTCATTCTGCTTTGGTTTTGCGTCATGGGAGGTGATTTCCTTCTCGAGTTCCGCCTCGAGTACCTCTACCCTGTCTACCTTCTTCTCCAGTCTACATATGAGGCCTACAAGTTCCAGGGAATTGTGAGTAACACAGAACTTTAATACTGAAGATTATTACCTATATGTCAACGTAAACCATACAAACCACGTCTCTTTGTGTATGGTTTCGTCGATTGGCAATGCGATCCTTTGGTTACTGGTACCTACCGTATACCTGAGTGCTCCGTGTCAAGTACAGAGCACATAAAAATCATTTGTTGCTCCTTCATCTGTCAACTTTTGACTATAATGTTAATTTTGTTAGCTGCGTCGCGCGTCTAATTTTTGTTAGCTGATACGTGGACCATATTCCATAATCCATAATGATATTCTCCATAAATACTAAGTAGTTCAAACGTTGTTTAGTAGTGTGGCTGACTGTGTAATGGTAAGTTTTTGACTTGATCTTTGATTTCTTGTCTTTCAGGCATTTGCTATTCTTCTGGGATGCGTGGTTGTGTCTGTGGATGTGATTTGTCTCGGCGTGATTCCCGCCCCATGGCTCTACTTATTGGGGAGCCTGGCGGTGTGGACACATGTGGGCTGGAGCCTCGCTCCACTCGGCCCTTTCATCATTCTCCCCACCCTCCTCTACATTGATGGGAAGGCCATCAGACCTCTTCCTACTCAATCACTTTGTCCTCTTGCCGCCCATTGGTAAGTTCAAGTTCACCTTGACCCCTGCATTGCATATCCATGGCAATGGCAATAAAGTCTATTTAATTCGTTCCATTTATCCGTAGCGTGGGCTTTCCGTTGGTCTCACTTGGGTTCGGACTCAAGTCCTTTTTAGGAAGTCGGCTGAAGCAGCGGACGCGCAATGACGTTGCGAGGCAAAATGAGGTAAGTAACCCTTTATTTCTCACACTTGTGAATCAATAAATGCGACAATGGTCTCCATCTCGTCATTTACCGTTTTATATTGTCCTGTACTAGCTCCTATACACGATTCTATGGGACGCTCTTCCGTTCACTAGTCCACCGCCGGTGACAAACAGTGAGGTGAGGAGCTTAATCGACTGGCCTTGTCGATTGAGCCAATCGTGTTAAAATCAAGGCTACTGGAAACCTAAAACTTGTCTGTTTTTGTGTAATTCAGGTGATAGCGAATGGATCTGCGACTGGGACGACTCTGAAGAAGTCCCCGGTAACTCATCTCCGACGGAAGTCGGCAGAAGTGGGAGAGGAGGGTGGGAAATTGGTGGGCTCGGCTGGGCTCTCACCCCCTGCCCACCACCTCAACAACAACTCATCTCAGAGCAGTAGTAGTCTTCAGACAGCGGGGTCCCTTCTCTCCCTCGCCCACAACAACCACGTCACTCTGGCCCAGAATAATAACGTGGGCGGGTCAGGCACACCCTCTCCACCACCCTCCACCCCTAACCTCAATAATACTTTAAATCATTCGGCTGGAGCGACACTCGGCTCCCCGCCTCAGTGCAGCTGCATGCTTGCACCCGCCAAGAAGAAAAAGGACAAGGACGACTGCTGCTTCAAGTAAGATCAAATTAATTACGATTACAACGTGCGCTCTACCTTCAACAGTCAAACCCCAGTACCAGAACACCAGAACCTTGATAGAAACGTTCTGTCGACAAAAATTACTCGTATTACAAATGTTTTTTTGTGCGAACAGACTCGAGTCGGAAGTAAGGAAATTACGGAGTGACCTGCACGTCGTGAGAACGACCGAGTCGGAGCTGAGAAGTCAGATCTCATCCTTACTTGGTTCCGAGAGAAATCTCAGAGGGGACGTGGCATCACTGCAGGTAGACAAGACACTTGATTAAGTATGTTGTATTAATCATGTTTGTAAAATGAATTATTATATTTAATTGCGTCCTTTTCCCGTACTCAGGGTGAACACGAGGCACTTCAATTCAAATACTCAGCATTGCTCGCAAAGGGCCAGGAAGAGAGACAGAGCTACGAGAAGAAACTCTCAGAAGAAAGAAAAGCCAAAGAAGCTGCTGTGAACAAGCAGAAAAAAGTATGTTGTTTAGGATTTTAGCCAACATGTCTTGTCTGTACTGTATTTGTCAAACGTAATAATTAACATTTCCTAGGCTTCTTTGGAGTGTTCTGGAGACTGTAAGCGGAAGCTTCGAGAGGCTGAACGAGAGAAAGAAAGTCTTCGTCGTGAGATTAAATCTCACGAAGAGACGATCGTGCGCATTGAGAGAGAGCTGCAAAATGTCAAATCCACTTTGCTCCACGAACAGCAGAACAAGGAGGCGAATCAGGTTAATTTTATTTATAGTAAATCCGTAGTTATGGATCCAGCTTCCTGGAACCAGGAATAGGATAACAGGAACTAAACTAATCAAATTCTTATATACCAACAGTCGAATGCTGACACTGCCAGGCTGAGGTCGGGCTTACAGGCAATGCAAGATCAGAACGCACATTTGGAGTCGAGCTTGAGTGCTGAGACAAGGCTCAAGCTGGATCTCTTCTCAGCTTTGGGAGAGGCACGGCGACAATTGGCCATCAGGCAAGTCCTTTTGGAATAAGAATAAGACCTAAAGAGCCGGTTGTAATTCGCAACCATAGATCAGTTCGGTTTTCGAAAATGTCCAGGGGTCAGAAATTCTATGCCGTATTCTAAGCACGTGGTTCAAATTACATATTGTATTGTGGAGACGGAGGCGGATGGATTAGAATCTCGAAACCTATCCTTATACTCACCGGTCCATGCTATTAGCATTACGTGTGAGTGGAAGGATAGGTTTCGATTCTGAGCCATCCGTCTCTCTAGTCTCTACAATGTACGTTCTGTTTAATCCGGGAACACTGGATTCTGGATTCTAATGCCTGGTTCTAAGAATGTCGTCTGAGTCTGGTTGAGTTTCATGATTATAATTATGTTTTATTGATTCAGGGACTCGATGATCAAGGCGAAGGAGGAGGAATTGGACGAAGTCCGAGGTCAGCTCATTGAGATCCTGGCCGTCTCCGACTTCACCAACCATCATCATCTCCACCATCAGCCCCCACCCCAGCAGCCACAACAGCAACAAGATCCGCATCCCCAGTCCCCAGTCTCCCACCAACAAACCCATCATCAGCACCAAAACAACGTTCACCCCAACCAGCTCCAACAACAGCAGCAACTCCTCCAGCAACAACAACAGCAACAACGCTTGAACAGTCTCAAGGGCACGGCGAGCACGAACAACCATCATCTCTCCCTCGGCCCACTCCCGTTGGGCGTTTCAGTGAGCACCCAGAGCAACAATCACATGGACGCCCGTCAACAACAACAGTCTCCGCTGTCCATGGCCCTCGCTGGGCTGGGACAGCAGCAGGCGGGGAACGGAGGGGGCGGCCCTCTCCATCCCCACCTCCACCCCGACTCTGAGAATCTCACAACATGGTCATAAAAAAAACTCTGGATTTTTAACCACGACGCC
>JAQFYT010002898.1:0-11855 GCA_034694925.1 Ceratophysella denticulata
ATTTATTATACTTACGTATCATGAATAATGCTGTAACTAACTTAGACACGGAAATAAAGGTCAAATTCAAAATTCAATACACTAAATATTAATCGCTTAATTATAGCAGAATGTAGAATGTTAATATTACCCCAGGCGAGAATTTCCGATAATCAGAGCATTGAAAAACTGTTCATCTACTGGTAAGTCTTGATCTTTAACCATATTGAGGACGTTAACCGCATTCGTCAAGTCTCCTCGCTGACAGTAGGACAATAAGATAGAGTAGTACGTAGCTAGTGAAGACTTGACAACCCGCCCATCAATATTTTTTACTGCTATTTTGAAATCTTCCAGTGTTTTCAATGGATCATACGCGAGGAATTCGCTTCGTGTATAACATTTAAGTAGGGCATTAAAGTTGTCCAGTGTTTCTCGTTTCTCCCTCTGAATTGCTGACCATATTTTTTGAGCAACTACAACCTTCTCCAGCGGTTTCATATCTGGAAAATATTCGCTACAAGACGTCAACAGAAAGGTACCGTGATCTCCTATACTCGTCCCTGTTTGATTAAACAAAAGTTGAATATTTAAAACCTGATCATGAATCATTTCAGAATGCGTGAATCCAAATATTCTTTCACAATTGAGTCACCTCTTTCCAATAATTCCAGCACCGCTAAAATATCCAACTTATTAATTCGTTTGATTCGACGAATTTCTGAACTTATATTAAATACATGATATTCCAATCGTTCTTCATCTGTTTCTACAATCTCTTTTCGCTTTGCTAACTCTGTAGCCTTTCTGTAGCTCACATGACGTAATGAATTGTTCCATATTGAATCTGAGGAGAGATTCCAGGTAGCTGTACACACTGGAAGAATTGACGTCCTGTATTCCATTAAAATAAATAATTACTATCAGAAATTGTATCTATGAAAGCAAGATGTACAGTACAGTACATTATGTCAATCTCTTACCTATTTAGCGAGTGTAGTTTTCTCCTACTCATTGTCGTACAGCAAATATGAAGCTGTCGTCTCAATAAGACATGTACCGACTGATATTTATTCGATAGACGACTTGTGAGCAACATTTCATCAACCTGATCTAATAGTAGATGTTTAGTATCAGCCAAGGTAAGTTAAAGTTAAAAAGGCTTTTGGCTTCCAGTTCCAGCTGTCTTAAGTTGTCCGATTGGATTGACGATCGCCAGTCAGCAAGGTTCAGGAAACCTATTACCTGAAATGGAAACAAGTATTCCTTATGATGTATATGTATATCAGGGTATTTTCACACTGTTCATTGTTTGTTTGCTCGCCTGCTGCCCCTTACACCTTACACCTTATGCCCATGGCGAGCAAACATATAACAGCATACAGTGAAAATACGGGTTTTGGTAATCTGCGCCCCATTCTGAGCCCGTTCTGCGCCCCAACAACATTGCAACATTCATTTACTTAGGTTAGGTTTTCCGGAACGTAAGCGGAGGATTTTCTCAATTCGGGTTAGGTTAGGTCAAGTTTCTCCTGCGTGCCCTTGACATCTCGGATAGAGCTGGCAACGATGTTGGGGGCGCAGGGGCGTAGAATGAGCGCAGAAGGGGCGCAGATTACCAAAACCCTGAAAATACCCAGATGTATGAATTAAAATGACTCATAATATTAGATAATACGCACATCATACAATAAAATATCAAATAATCATAATAATAGAAGGCTAATTGCCGTCAGCAGTCAGCAGTCAGCAGTGAACACGCACCTGCCAATCAATGGTAATGGCCAATGGACAGAAGTTATTTCACTGTTGACTGTATAGTTGAACACGATGCTTGACTTTCTTACGTAATAATAGGAAGGTCAAAGGTTAAAATAAATAAGATATACGCTTGACCTTTAATGTTGACTGTTGACTGTAATAAAGTTGAAAGTTAAAGTCAAAAGTTATCAGTTGTTATTTATTTTGATTTTTCTTCGGACGACGAGCCGAACCGGGATAGATTGGAATATGAATTCAAATGCCCCACGTGCTCTCTATTTTTCCGCTCTTTTATTACTCGACCCAGCACACAAGTAAAGTCGATATTGAAATTCCGTTCTTGGTTGGAATATGTGACATGTGTCATTTGATCACTTATGTGACTCATTCCCAATCAACAACAGCATTTCAGTATTTTTCAGTCAGCATCAGCATAGAGTGGTCAGTTGCCAGTCATCAGTTGTCAGTAGTCTGTAGTTGTCAGTTGACCAGCAACCAGCCCAGCATAGGCAATAGGAGTGCAGTTTCTAGTCATTGCTAGTAGTATCATTTCATTGGTCAATTAATTGGATTGTATTATTGTTGATGTGATGCTGACAGCTGAATGGACGGACGGGTGACAGGTTGAAGGTGAGAGCATTAATTTAATTTGTAATTAGAGTTTCACGTTCAACGCTATCTATTCGACGATTAACGATTGTACAATGGCTACTACATAGATAGACATAACTATCTTCTTTTGAACCATCAACCATTAATGTGTAATGATTGAATTCATAAATTTACTTTAGCATAAATAAGACAGTTTCATATTTGGTGTTTCAATGTAATGTCGAAAATACAATGTACTAATTAGATTTGTTTCTTCAGGCGTTGAAAGTGTCCTCAGTCAAGTTGGAGAGTTTGTTAATGTTTAATTAGGGTTGGGGGATAGAGAAATTAGTGTACATTTCACAGTTAAATTCACTAATCTACCTTATCATAAATCATAATCTTGGTTTATGGTATATATATATATTCAAAGTGTAAACTTCACGAACAGACCAACATAAGTAACGTCTGTGCCAGTAGTATGAGCGATCTTCGTCATCGGTACTTTACATACATACATAGATACCTCTAACTCTTAAGATGATAATTTTTGTTCACAATTTTACGGTCCAGCATTTTTGATCACAAGTTAGCTTCTAACTGTAATATGAAGGTAATAACGAGGTGCTTCTTCTATAATGGATTTATGCTAGTTCCTTTTGTTGTTTGTTACGGCACAACGAATTCGACAAGAAGATGGTATTATGTATGTATTCTGTACTAGCCATAACTGAGCGCTCTTCACTTTTGACTTTCTAGGGAATATTTACGATTTACGCTAAAAAAAGTACCTAACCTACTACCTAATAACTAATACTTAACCAAGTTTGTCGTTCGATAGGCCACAGTATAGTTCAAAATTGGAACTGTTCTGTGAAGTTACTTATTTTCTACTACCTATTTATATTTATTTACAATATTACACAATTCAATTCAATGTTCTAATGTTTTCAAGCCCGCCGTAGTTTATTCGAGGGACAGTTGACTGTTGAATTCAGTCATGCTTGACTAAGGTTGTCTGTTATCTTGTACAATACACTTAAGTTGATATTTGAGAGGGATGATTACGAAAGAAAGGGCTATGGGCTATCGGTGGTGGTAGGATTTAAGTACTATTTAGGAAATTTGGAGTCATTCATATAGCGCCCTGTCAAAATTTGCTGATTAAGATCTTAATGCATCATAAATTAAAGAAAGATCGAAAAACAGCCGTAACATCAACATCCCAACAAGCGAAAAGCGAATGGTAATAAGTTATGATAATCATCAGAGAAATAATTGAAATCGAATTTCGAATCCTGGCACAGCTGCCATTGCGGTTAAAATTTGTTATTCTCTAGATAACGTGATGTTTAGGTTTAGGGTTTAGGGTACCTACTTAAATATTAAATTGAACGGGTTTCTTCTTTTTGCATGTTGTAAAGAAAAAGACGAGATAAAACTGGAGCATTGCTCGCTTCACAATTTTAACAATCCCTCTATGTTTACTTCCCTGACCCTGAGCTTATGTAAGTATAATGTTATGCTTTTTCGTGGAAATCGTTTTACGTTTAGGAGCATGTTTCTAGCTGTATATATTTTCAATTGGTTCATAGTTTAGCTGTCATATAAGTATTCAATTAAGTATTTAATTAATTGTTAATTAGTAATTAGCGTATTGTTTAGCACTCGCCTTATTGGCTTTAGGCTTTACCTAAGTCAAAACTGGTTAGGATTCACGCAGAACATAGGCATACTATATGTTTTACATTTGATAAGACCTTTGATATTTGTTTTAAAAAATACCGTTCCGCTTGAAACAACTTGACAGACAAAGTCAGAATTAGGCAATTAAGTTTAACCCATCCAACATCCAACTCAGGCCAGGTTATGAGCAAGTATTTTTCTCTGTAATTTGTTAGTGGATGAAGATCAAAATTTGGATATTCATCCACCCAGCAGAAGAGACCTCAAGTCAAGAATGAGTGAGGGTGAGACTGCCAGAAAATGCTCTAAAGTTGTAAGAACGAACGGTATCAGAAGCGTTTGACTGTGAAAAGTGACCTAACTCTTCAGCGTGACCATTCACCATTCCTCATTGTTCTCTCCCGTCATCGTCGCACTTACTTTTATACAATGAACTGAACTGACTGAACTGCAAACTACAAGGAGTTCATAAAAATAATTTCGAGTGCTAAACCGTCAAACCTTCAAGTCTTCAAAAACACACCAGAACGAGCAAAGGTAGAAAAGTTCACCCAACGTGATACCTACCCCTTTGCATCCAGACCAGAGAGACGCTATACTTTCATTACTACACAGACAGTTTCAGGGTAGAAATCTTCGTCTTACCGAGGAATAATAAACTTGTAAGTAGCATCTATTCCACTATTACATTACATTAGCTGAGCCAGAAGAGTCACGCTATCCGAGCCAAGTTAAAATGTATCCAAGCTTATCATTCATTTTTCTTGCCACCATCTCTCATTGTTGTACCTAAAAGATGTAAAGAGAGTTCTTTTTTTGCAGCCCAGTATGTATGGCTCTGATGCGGTAAAAAAGTCCAAGTTCAGTACCTCTTCGTAGCGTCAAGAGTAGAGATGCAAATGCAAGGCGTACAGCGTAGGCATAAGGCTTCGCAAAAGTGAATTACAGATTATGTACAGACAAGCGACTGTTTCCATTCTATATGTAAGTACATATAGCGTATATTGAGATACTTTAGTGCATATTAGTACAAACTCACAATCGACAGCAAATTTTTTTGCTGTCTGTGTATTGTCTATTGCATTCCAATTCGTCATACTCAAATGGCAATTTTGTGGTAACATTATTCTGTGTTCTATTTTTTGTCACATGTAGTGTTCTTCAGAGAAGCTTTACTGAAGTCGAAAGTGATAGAATAGAAATTCAATTCACACAACTTCATCTTCACAAATACCAAATCTTCGTGTGCAATAATATGAGGAGATTCAACTCACTTTCAACCATTCACTACCAGACATCGAATTACAACAGCAGATCATTATGTAAAGTGTAAGTGTATAAGTAGTACCCGTATCCGTGCAATAATTCTCGGCTTAGCACCAGTGCAAGTGCAAAAGTGATATGAGACAATGTGAACGAACGGAAGTTCCATCGGCCTCGTCCTTTGTATTGTGATTGTGATTTAACTTGAACTTATTGTACGTGTCGTAATTTCGGTTCCGCTGTATTGAATAACAACTGCTGCTGGTTTGTTTCTTCTTGAAAACGCTGCTGTGGCTGTGACAAAGCAAATACATACAAGAAACTCTTACTTGTGATTCCTGGAAATCATTGTGAGAAATGTATTGTTTCGATATTGTTCTTTAGCCTTCTTGCATCAAGATTACTTTCAAGTACGACACGCTGACCTTTTCGTTGTGAGTAACAATGTCGTATCTACGGGGTTCCGCCAACTACGTGTGGTGCACTACGAGTGTTTTGGGTAAAGGTGCAACAGGTGCCGTTTTTCAAGGTGTGAGCAAGCATGATGGAGAACCGGTGGCAGTTAAGACTTTTAATCAGATCAGTCACATGCGTCCGCAAGAAGTTCAAGTTCGAGAATTCGAGGTCTTGAAAAAGGTGAAACATGAGAATATCGTGAAACTCTTGGCCATCGAGGAGGAGCAAGATGGCCGCGGTAAAGTCATCGTAATGGAACTGTGTACTGGAGGAAGTTTGTTCAACATTTTGGATGATCCAGAAAATACATATGGTCTTCACGAAGATGAGTTCCTTCTCGTACTGGAGCATCTCTCTGCTGGAATGAAGCATCTACGAGACAAGAATTTAATTCACAGGGATTTGAAACCAGGAAATATCATGAAGTTCATTGCGGAGGACGGTAGAATAATTTACAAATTGACTGATTTCGGGGCTGCACGAGAGCTGGAAGAGGACGGGGAATTCATGAGTCTCTACGGAACGGAGGAGTACTTACATCCGGACATGTACGAGCGAGCAGTGCTAAGAAAACCTGTTGGAAAAGCCTACAGTGCCTTTGTCGACTTATGGTCAATCGGAGTAACGCTCTTTCACGTGGCCACAGGAACTTTACCGTTTCGACCCTACGGTGGTCGAAAGAATAAGGAAATGATGTTCTACATTGTGACGAAGAAGGAATCCGGTGTAATTTCTGGGTGCCAAACAACAGAAAATGGAGATATTGATTGGAAACGTGACCTACCCAACTCAACTCAATTAAGTTCTGGATTGAAGATACACGTCGTACCACTCCTGGCTGGACTCATGGAAGTTGATCCCAGGAAGAGATTGACATTTGAGAAATTCTTTGCTGCTGTAACCTCTTTGCTCAATCGACGACGAATTCATGTGTTCTATGTCAACAAGGTGCAGTCCCTTCGAATTTATTTGGATGCGGAAGACCATCAGAACCTCACGCATTTCCAATGTTTAGTCATGGAACAAACAGATATTTCACCTGAGAATCAAACTCTGTTATATAAGGACAGTTCACTTTCATCAATTCTGGATAATGGTAAACGACCCTGTTCCGAAATTCCAACAACAACAGATGACTCTCCGCTCATTCTCTGCCATCGTGAGAACAATAATGTTTCCATGGAATGGGACACGAAGGATTTAGTAAAATTCCCTTCTTTTCCTAACCTGGTAAATGTTGAGAATGATGCCACGCTTGCCAAATTGACTTGTGGAGTTGGATATTCCTACAGGCGTCGAATTGAAAAGATTTGTCGGGGTGTTAGCCTAATATCACAAGCTGTACGAACCATTGTTCAAGTCATCGTGACTCAATTGACAGTCGTGTCGAAGGACAGTGCTCAGGTTCAAAATGTCATTTCCTCACTTAGCCAACAACTTGGTATGATGTGTCAGTTTCATAAGACGTGTACTGGATTTCTATCTTTTGCTTCCGGTATGACTTCTCTTCCTCCAACCAGTGAGTCCTCCGATGTCAAGGATAAACTGAAGGGTCTTCAGACGAAGGTGGAATCCATGGGACAAACAGCTGATGCTCAACAGGACGAGTTTAGGAAAATGGCTGCACATTTGCGTACGCTGGAACAACCCATAAAACAGCTGCATAATCGATTCGTCGAAAATCGTGTTCTTGTGAGTGAGTGGGATGAAGCCATATCGGTAGGTTTTTCGTTTGAATTTTTCAGATATGATATTCGCACATTAAAATCAAGGTAAGGTAATCGAATGCTATCCTCGGGTTGCACATTGCATTGTTTTCCTAACCTAATCGCTTATGTATGATTGCAGTGTCAGAGGATCGCATTCGACTACAGTACTTAAAATCAAGCTCAGAGTCAGATTTATGCTAATACAGGATAAGTATAAAATGTTTTTAATTTTAGGATGTAAAGGACGTATCTCGGTCTTCCATAAAGGCTGCGACACACGTGTCAAAACTGCGTGAATCCTGGCAACACCTTCTCCGTGACCGAGCCACTCGAAGCCTGACGTACAATGATGAACAATTTCACATCCTGGAAAGGATAAAAATGCAAGAAAAGTCCAAGTGCCTCACGGATCTTCTCAATGAAGAGTGTCAGCTGGTAATTGTACGCTTGACTGAAATTCTCTCCGACTGGTATAAAACTGCTCAAGCAGCTTTCATTCAAACGGAAATCCTTGTAAAGGATATGTCCCAATTCGAGGAAGATCTCCATCAATTTCTACTTCAGCTAAGTAACAGTGTTGATACGTATCAGTCCGATCTGGAGACATTGACCCTTGGCGTGAAGCATCTTCAAAACGCCGCTCAGCAAGAAAAACAGGGCCTTGCACGAGAACGGGACTTACAATCCAATCAAACCAGTCTGGACACGGGCTATCAAGCAGGAACAATACGAGAGAGAGGTAAAAGTGACAGCCGGACTAATCTTAATAATAGTCAGCGTACCACAAGCCGCAGGGAGTATGTCCGCACGTTTAACAAAGGACTCAAAGAACTCACAAACGTTCAGGAAGAAGTATGGAATATTTTGAAAGAGAATGCCGAGCTTGTAAATCAATTTCAGACTTTGACATTATCCATTTTGTCACCTGATGCAGGAGGACTTACCTATGATGGCGGTGCTCCTATTCCACGTAATCGTTCCGAACAAAATAGCCTTTCCTCAGACAAGTCTGACTAGAAACATATCACGGCGTTTCTACTCGTTAGTTTTTCGTTTTAAGTTTTAGTGTGTAGCAAAGTGACATTTGACTGATTCCTAGTTCTTGTACTCCATTTATTCGTGATTTTTTATACGTACGTCCCTTTTCCACTGCAAGACGCAATACGAACGTAGCGTAGGACTGTATATCATTCAAAATATTACCAATAACGAATTTACGCGTTTTAGTATATATAGCCATCCGCTGCTAGCGGGTTTCTACGATTCGAACGACCATTTTCTGTTGAATGTGCGTGTAACATACGACCTAACTTTAGCTCGATGCAACATTCTGCCTTGCCAATTGTGGGTGCACATTACTGCCGTTAAGATTCTGTAATATTCAAAATAAAATACATAAATAGAATAATAATACGACGTGCTCATTGCAGTAAGCAATCATTTTACTCCAATATATAAATAGATAGTACAGAACAGACTGTACTGTACATATTTCTAACTTCTTCCGCAATAAAATATATTAATTACTTGACCATTAATTTTATAATATTTAAGAATAAAACCGTTATTCAATATTCATCATTTTAGATCTGCATCTAATTTGCGCAGAACCTAACCTACGCGGATTAATTCTTATTATGACAATGAAAGTTTTTTCTTGACTAGAACTGCCTTGATGCTAATTTAAATTAAAAATTTACATGGAATGATAAGGAATATAGATAGGTTTCATAATACAATATATATATATATACCTATACATAATACAATATATAGCGTAATATAAACTTTAAAAGATAGCTAGCAAACGTTTTTACCACTATTTACCCCATCCAATCCACCATTACCATTGGCTTACCTACGTTAATTTATGTGAGTCAACGATAAGATTAGATTAGAAGTACTAATAGGAATGATAGAGATATTAGGCACACAGTTTGCAGTTGCATGACAATCTTTGGGCACGATACTAATAATATCACCATGCATGTATCATGGATTTGAAATCTGAATCTGAACCGTATTCCTCACCATCATCACCTATGAGTTAATCATGAATGAGGGAGATGGAGATGGGCGAAGGCACTTTTACCCAGAACTGTACGATTCGTCTAAAATACATACTTACGGAAAATTGTGCTAGAAGTCCACGGCTTTCATTCCTCTTTCAATTAGCTCCGTCGCCTTACTAGCTTGTTTAGATTTTCGATGGCGTTCTTGAACGTTTCTAAAGTGTACCAAGAGTTCGTCAAACTTGATATCCTTGACGTAATCCCGGATCTCACTTTTAGGTGCACCATGCAATCTAGAACAATGGAATGGATATAAACAAAAACCTCATTTTAGAACAATGTAGTTAACTAAACAATAAGCAAAAGATCGGAGTTGTAAATAGTTTAGTAGTAATCTTGAGCTCGTAATATCGTTATAAAATAATCATTGTTTTACAGCAGGACTAACTGCAGATCGCTAAACCAAGACGGTATTACTCAAGGCACGCAAGCTTTTGTTTTTAATTTCTGCATGTCACTCCTAGCACTGATAATTTAGCCTGGGATTATGTCAAGAGATTATGTTCATTTATTCAACATTAGCTTCAACACGCAACGGCAACCGGCAACAGAACCAACCTATTATTTATTATTTACTGTCAGTCGGTGCCCTACATTGTATTATATGTAGTTGTAAGGAAATTCGATTTCTGCTCAGTAGTCCAGCTAATCACTGTGTTGTTGTGAGATATGAAAACAGACTAAAACTAAATGCACTAATACTCGTTTGTAAGATGACAAATTATGATTAGGTACTTGTAACTTACTTGCTCCCTGGCGGCAGGTGAAAGCTTGGTACACAATTAAGCCTACGTTGTAACACATGAAATCCTTCACTTTGGGGAAGCAGCATGAGAAGACCGTACAGTGCCTGAACCAATTCCGTATTGTGATGACCGTCCAATAAATCCAGACGTAAATCTAAACCAACAGCGCAAATAATTAATTCCGGCTTCCACTTCCGCCATATTGTGAAGGGAAATTGATGCTCCAAATATAAATTCTTCAGAAAGCATCAACTTACAAGTAAATATCGGCGATTCAATCAGCTGCACCAGCTTATCAATCTCAACGAGAAAGTCAACAGTCACTTCGAGCTGGCCACTAAAATATAAAATGATATTAAAACAAGCTCAACAATAGACGCACCGATTAACCCCACATACGTATTTGACGTGGCTTTAGTATTGTTTTAAATACTTAGTTTTAGAGACCTAGTTCTATCCCTAGTTGCCCTTAGTCCTAGTCCCCGTTAAATTGTACCCTGATTTTATGGTACCAACAACCTCGGAATGAGCCAGTCCACTCCGGACACACCGTGTGACCTCTGCGGCCGCCTCTTCAGAGGGCCACGGGGTTTGGACGCCCACATCCGACTCTCTCACGCCCCGACTGCCGCAGCCCCTGCCTTGCCGCCTCCCATCCACCCCGACCCAGAACCGACGCCATCATGCCACCTTTGCAGCCGCATCTTCAAAGGCCAACGGGGACTGAATGCCCACGTCCGGATGATGCACAACGGAGTGCTGCCACCTCAACCACCGCAGCCTCCCACTGTCTACCCCGACCTACTCTCCGAAATTCGGAGCTTGCGTAAGTCAGCCCGCATCGTCCGGTATGTTCCTAAAGCCTTACGACCCCAGATCGCTCTTGAGCTGACAAAGGTGTTGACGGAGTGTGTGAATACGAATTCAGTGGAATCATGGCGTCGCCTGCTCATATTCGCCTCCCGAATTCTGAACTCGTCAAGGCCCGACGCCAATACGTCATCTAGCTCTGTTCTGCGTGGGAATCTGGCTCGTTGGCAGTGCGGCGCTCCAGATCCCGATCCTCCTCCCCGAACCAAAAAGAAACCATATCGGGACAAAGCTTCGAATTCCGAAGCGGACTCTAAAACAAGACTTGACAGACTTATCGAAGATAAGGTTTTTGCCGGGGACGTCACAGGTGCAATCCGACTTGGTGCTTCTTCCGAAGGCCTCTGTTCACCCTCGCCGGAGTCTTTCGCCGCTCTCGCCGCGAAACATCCGGCCTCCTCTGCACCCATGGTGTTTCCGGAAGCCCCGCTTTTCCCCAATTTAGTGGTCAACCCCAAGGAGGTAGCCATCGCGATCGGCCGATTCAAGACCTCCTCCAGTGCCGGCCCTGACGGCCTCCGCCCACAACACATTAAGGAGCTGATTGCTCCAAAGCTCGGTGAGGTGGGTGTCAGGCTCTTAGGAGCGCTTACTGGGCTCATCAACGCCATACTTGCCGGAAATGTTCCCGACGAAGTCCGTCCAATTCTCTTTGGGGCAAACCTGATCGCCCTCCGAAAGAAATGCGGCGGAATCCGCCCAATAGCCATCGGATGCACCCT
>JAQFYT010002899.1:0-11849 GCA_034694925.1 Ceratophysella denticulata
ACCCATAGGCTTAAAGCAGTTTGGGTACGCGCAGAAACAGTAGGACGTAAAAACCACGAATTTTGAATTTTGAATTTCTGATGTCTTTGCGTTCCCGTCAAGCCAACGCATAATTTTTGAACCTACTCGTGACCTGTGTCACATTGTACTAGTTTGAAATGCGACAAATTCTAGCTATTTAATTTTACCTTCTTCTTGTCCCGATCCTCCTGTTCAACATAGAGTTCTCGTACAGCTTTCTTGAGAAATTCTTGAGCTACAATTTCTTCACGCTTGAGCTTACGATCCCGGTAGTAGTCCCGTGTCTCCATCATGTCCTTAACGTGAATCTTAGCTTTCTCGAACCGCAAGTTCTTTTCATCAATCACTGTAAGAATACCCATCGATACATTTCCAATACTAATTAATTTTTATGCATTATGAATAGCAGTATGAAGTACATTTCTGCTGTTCAGCCTTCATGGCGGCAATATCCGCGTCAATCATGGCCAATTCTCGTGCACGGATTTTATCCGCATCCGCCTGTTTCAGTTTCTTGTATTCCACTTGTTTCTGTAGTTCTTCCAATCCGCGCCGGGTAGCAGCATCACGGACTGCTTGATAAGCCTCTTCACGACGGTACTGTGAGGATTAACAGGTACGTAATTTTGATGGAACAATCAATTAAGGTAACTCAATAATCGATTTGTATACGAACTTTTTCGTCAGCATTTTCCAACCAGAGTTTGGCCCACATTCGCTCTTCTTCCTGTTCTTCGCATTCCAGGCGTTGCTTTTGGGCAATTTGTTCACCCCAGTCTCGGGTAATTTCACGGCACATTTGATTGGACAGAAGGGTTCGCATTTGCTCGCATTGGCTCCTTTTAAAGTTTAAATTTGATTAAGTTTTAAATGCGGCTTAATGTGAACACAAAATCCAAGTCAGGACTTTGCTTCAATGGGACATTTTGAACATTTTCAGGTAACTTACTGGAATGCTTGGTCCAGTTTATGTTCCACGAATTTCTTCTGATGTTCCTCTCTCTGCTCGCGAAGTGCTCCAACACGTTTTCGCATTTCATCAATTCTTGAAGCTTGGGAATTTTCAAAATCATTCACAATTTCACGACGCCAGCATTCAATCTCATCTTCCATCATGGTCTTGAGCCTTTGAAGTTAAGATAAATCATATAGATATATGTATAGTACAATTGAATGAACCCGAAATGGTGAATTGGACCCTTGGCCGCATTTTTTACCGATCCCGCCTGTTCTCGAGATCCGTTCGTGAATCGCTTAAGTTTTGATTCAGCTTAAACTTGGCGTTGGCATGAATTTTACGATTATGAGACTTATTTTCCATGTCAATCCGTATTTTCATCTTTTGATTCGTTTCCAGCATATCAAAGAGTGGGGCTTTATGCTCCAAATACTCGTGGGTGAACATTTGTCTCTTGTGCGGATATGCCGCTTTTCCACATGGTGAGCAGCAAGCCTATTCATTAAATTACAATTATGAAATGTATATAAAATAGTATGGTAAATTTAAAACCAAATTATTGGTGCAACGGATAATATGAAGTTTAAGTAATATTGCTCTGATAGAATTGTCAGCTTACCATTTTGATATTGGCCCCGGCAGTAAGCTCAAAGGTTAACAAAAAGTATGAAACGATGTTCCAGAAATTAACACGTTTTCTTGAAGTTTAGCAAAAGTTATACGCGATGTAAGTAGTCTTTACTAGATTGTTATAAAAGCTTGATGTACTAGGATTTTTTTCGGAAAGTTAAATCAATAACAACGATTTCACCGGTTGTGTTGGTGTCATATCATAATGGTTGAGAGTTTGGCATGGTGAAATAGTCAATACATATACAGTAGTGCATATGTTACTACGGGAACCCGAAATGACGCCAACAAATTCGCGGCGCTTCGACGAAAACCTAACCCAAGATGAATGATCTAATCTTTTAAAGTTCAGTTATGCTGGGTTAGGTTGAAAATATGAACCGCTGGACACCCTTAATATTCTAGAACACAAGGGTCCGGACCGAATGGAGTTAACTGAATTACACACTCGAATTTATTGCAATACATGGTAAGATGCCATACTTGCTACAACAGTATTGAAATGAAAATACGCAGTTAATACTGTGATAAATCATTGACAATTGACAACATGCTTTCGGAAAAAACTCTGAGGGTCGGCCATTAGACGTTGAGGGCTATCAAATTCCTGGAATTATGAAATAAGCACGTATCGTATTAAAAAAAGGCGCATTACACACAAATATGTAAAATAATTTGTATATATTGATATTACCTTAATTTCTCCCTCATGCATAACAATAATTTTGTCACATTCCATCACTGTAGACACGCGGTGAGCAATTGTAAGCACAGTACTATCCTGGAAAACTTTTCCTATTTTCTCATAGATCACAGCACTTGTTCTGTGGTAAACACATTAAAATAGGTTATATCATTAAGGGTGAACAACGATTTGGTAAATTTTTATCATTTAATATCTTTACTCGAAGTCAATACTTGAGGTGGGCTCGTCAGAAACTAAGATTTTTGTTTTTCTCAGAACAGCTCGTGCCATGCAAATTAACTGTTTTTCCCCAACGCTGAAATTACTGCCGCCTTCGTCAATCTGAAATTATTTGGAAATAGTTCATAACGTGCTGATGTTTTTTTAACTGCTTTGCACCTGCTTGGGACCGGAACCAGAAGTTAATAGGAAGTATTACGGATTACGGCATAGCTCTAGTTAGATCGGTTTGGGTTTGGATAGAGAGTGAGAGTGAAGTGAATACAATTATGAAATATCATGTACACAGACGAGATGGACCTTTCTGGTCTAAAATTATCGGCTATAATCTACTACGACTATTCTATTCTAAGGATCTAAATAACCTGCATATGAATTCCTAGCGCGTTGCGTTGCACAAATTGGGACAGATTAGCCAGATGGAGGGATTCAAGAACTTTTTCATCACTAAATTCATTGAAGGGGTCAAGGTTTGTCCGAAGCGTTCCTTCGAACAACACCGGATCTTGTGGAATAATGGAAATTTTGAGTCGAAGTTCATTCAACGCAATATTTGATATATCTACTCCATCAATTTCAATGATTCCATCTGATTCCTGTAGTCGGAACAGTGCAGCGAGCAGTGAAGATTTACCAGCTCCAGTTCGACCAACAATACCAATCTGCGAAAAGTAATCAAACATTAATGTTTCCCTTAGATCATATTTCGCAAAGGTTGACTAAATAACACACAGGTAGCATATAAGCATAATATTTACTTTTTGACCAGCTAAAATTCTCAAATTAATATTCTTAAGAACTCGGACGCCAGGGACATATTCCAAGCAAACGTCTTTGAATATAATTTCTCCCTTGCATGGCCAATTTTTTGGTAAGCCTTTATCACATTCAATGCGCGTTGATCTTCCTTCCGGTTCGATCTTATGAAAATCCAGAATATTTTCAGCCGATTTCATTTGATTTTCCATGACTGACGTGGAGCCCACGACCCAGCCTAGGGCATTTAAAAGAGAATAGGCTGCAGAAAGAGAAAATCCGATTTCGGCTGCTCCGGCTAAACGAATGATAATTCCGATTATTTTTTTGAAATTCGGATTTCATGTAATGATAGCATAATATACAGTATCTTGCAAAATACTTTCCTGGAATGATCATAATCAATAGGATGTAGAGATTAATGAATACAGCAACGGATGCATCCACGACACCTGTAATCCAGGTCACTCCCGCCATTTTGGTATAACTCGCTTTGAATTGCAAATCCAAATGGTCGTTAAACCGTTTTCCCATTTCTCCGCTGAGGCCGAAAGCTCGTATTGTTGAAATTCCGTACATTGAAGAGCTTAAATATGATAATACAGGACTCCTTGCTGTATGTACCCATTCAAGAATTAGCGGACCAGTAATTGCATATCGATGAAACTTTGTGTTCGGGTCCTTTACCTTCGCTATCAAGTACATGAAGGCTTCTTGCGGTGCGAACATGCATTTTCTGGAGTTGGAATGCTAATACCATGAGACAAACTCCGGGTACCATCATTACCAAGTCCGAGGTCAGGATTACCAGCAAAATAACCCCTATGCATTTGATACAAACCTGAAAAGGTAATAGAACATGTCATAGTTAGATTCTGTGTATGCATTTTCGCTGTTTGATAAGATTGATAGTAGCTAACAGTTAATCCGTAGAACAGGGTGAATGGTAGCACTTCGTCAACTTTTGACAGATCTCCACTGAATCTTTGCAGAATATGCCCTTTGAAACGACAGTAATAAATTAAGTCATAACATACTTACTTCTGTATTCATATATGTATTCTTGTATTGGGCATGTAGTAAATAGTATCGTATGAAAATACCCTAGTATATAGGTACTCATTTTACCAATCTGAATACCTGGATCGTTGCGAGAGAAGAAACTTATAGGTGCGTAGATAACACGTTGCAGCATTTTGTCATGAAACTGATGCCCTGCTGCGGTACACATTTTCAAGTAAGTTGACATTTGAAGTCTTGCAAATATCAGAAATAAAATTGTAATAATAAAATTGATTCCAAGGCGGGTCAGAGCAGTGTTAGCCGTTGAACTCCAATTTTCTTCACGAACGCTAGTAAATACAGAATTAGTCTTATAACGAATCCTGAATTAACTAAAATCCTGGAATAAATTGTTTACCAGAATTTAAGCCAGTAATCCGATCCAATCATCAGCAAGTGATTGACTAGCGTGTAGCCCACAATTTGATACAATATTTTTGTAGTAAAAATCCCTGCTTTGAAGTAATCGTAATATGATTGCATCCGAATTCCAACAACAGCCGATGTGCCTCTAGATTCTGCCAATTGAATTTCAACAGGTTCCGACAATTCGGCTGGTTCGTCCATAATTAACTCAGTCTGCTCTTCTATAGCTCTGTTGTTCATTAACGCATAATTGAATGTGGTACTGCTTCCTTCTTCAAAATTTTCCGGTGGTCCAGTGTCTTGAACAACACCGTTTTTAAGTATGTACACGCTATCAGCAGAACGAATTAGACCCATTTGATGCGTGGCGATAATTCTGATCTTGTCGCGTAAAAGCCCATGGATGCAATTCTCAAGGATGTGCTTTCCAACTTTCGGATCGACGCAGCTCATGGGGCTATCCAGCAGATAAATGTCCGCATCGGCATACACCGCTCTGCAATTAATTAGTAAGAGTATAGTATTAAACGAAATGCTGGATTTTGTATTCGATATCGATGAATCTACCTTGCCAATGAGACACGAGCTTGTTGCCCACCGCTGAGCGTCGAACCGCCCTGACTAACTGAGGTCAGATCACCGTTTGGAAATATCTTGAAATCGTGCTCGAGAGCACAAGCTTCAATCACTTCGGCGTACCAGGCCGCGTTATAGTGTTTTTCAAACAGAATATTTTCCCGTATAGTTCCAGCAAAAATCCAGGCCTGTTGAGGAACATAAGCCATCCGTCCAAAACTTGACAGTTGACCAGAAGTCAGAGGAAGCTCGTTCAGCAGCGTTAAAAGTAACGAACTCTGAAATTCGAGGTGTCATTCAAATCTTTAATTTTAAAACTAAGTCAATGTTATTTCGACATTGAAATTTTGTGGAATCGATAACCTTTCCGCTGCCAACACCGCCAATAATTGCAATTAATTTCGGTGATGAAACTTCCAAATTCAACGACGATATTGCTGGACGAGTATCAGCTTGGTTGTCATTCACTTCCCAGGTTGAAGTTATGTTTTCCGCAGTTATGTGTACCTTTTCATCAGTATTAATTGCGGCTTCTGATCTGGGCTGAGACAACGGGCTGAGAAGAAGAAAATCCTGAAACGAATAGATTACAGCACAAGTTTGATCTACGAGGCTTAAGATTGCATGGCGTTAGCAAAGATATAGTTGGAGTGTTTATATAGTTTCTATGTACATATTGTCTTCTAATGTGTTCACAAAGTATTTAATGAGTAGGTATACGTATAATACAAGAAAGTTGCAGCCATGGATCTAAGCTACAACATTAAGGGTTCCTATCTATTCCACGTATTAACAAGTCAGTATGTGATCTCAAGGCAGTTAAGCTAAATAATTTCTACCTGGAAACGATGCGCAGACACACGGAAATCATTTAAATGGGCAAGGCTTTTAGGCAAATCAATCGTCAAGTAAACTCGTAGTCGATTGAAGATCCGCATACACAGGAACATCTGTTAATCGAAATTGGAACCTAAATTTGACTTAAAATTCATGAAATTCTGATTGCCAAAACTAATATTTTAATCTAAGTTTAACAAACAGCTGCCGCGGAAGGAGCACTGCCGTTAATCAGCGCATAGGTTGTTATTGTGATGAACATCGTAACTGAAGCCGTGCAGCAATACAATATCCAATTGACAAGCCGTAATTGATAATGCTTCTGAATGAAGTCAGTCTCGGCTCTGTCACGGGAAAATAATTTGATTATTTTTAATGATTTCAGTATGTCGTATTAATGAATTTCACACGCTGCAATTTAATAATTACCTGCGCCTCTCTTGAATCAGTTTGGAAAATGGAACTTCCCAAGCGTACATTTTGATTGTGCGTATAGCACTGATGATTTCGGACAGTACTTTAAGTCTTCGGTCAGTAGCAGAGGCAACTTCGAAACGACATTTTCCAAGTACTTTCCCCATATGCCCTGTTAAAGGCGGATTTTAAAAGTCAACCAATCACGCAAGGGTACACCTTTTTAGTACAGAAATTGGAATGCACGATAATTCGCAAAACCTTGAAGGAAAGCCACTGCAATTGACAGACCAATTCCGGAGATACACGAAGGACCAATATGATACCAAGCCAATCCGGTTAAAATACACATTTGAATTGGTCCGACCCATAAGTCATGAATTTCGTAAACAGACTCCAGTTTGGAACCATCCAAGGACAGTAAATTGACCATTTGACCGATTCCGGTGGTTCGCAAGGAACTTTGATTCAATTGAAGTGCCTGTTATGTTAGGGCTATAAAGTGTCAACTACCGGGCAACTTATCGAACCTTGGAATAGTTTAAGTATTACCTTGGCGAAAAGCACAGACGAACATGCTGTTTTAATTTCAATTCCCAGCGTTTCACTTCTATGGTAGTAAATGTTATACAAGTAGAGCCTCAACCCGGAAATGCTAATGATGCCTACACTAGCATACCAGTACCAGTCTTCATTCCCGTCTGATTTTGAAGTAACGGTTGAAAAATGGTGAATAATAATCCAGAAGAATATTCTGTCTAAAATACTGAATACCATGTCATTTCAAATAAAGCGATTTTTTTAAAAGAAAGCATTAGGTATTGAATGACCAACTCGACCAGTATTTTCTTACTACTTACTCCAAAATGCATTTAACTACAAACTTGACAATCCCCGTGAAAATAATCGTTCCTTTGAAAGTCCGAATAATTGCGTTCATTAAACACGGAGATTTACAGTGATCTTGCGATTTCTTTAATTCTAAATTCCATTCGGCAGTAAGTCTTAAGCCAAGGTTTTTCGACGTATGTTTTTTAAATGGAACCAGTTCATCCAAATCTTTGTACTCCAGTGATTTTCCAGACGAACCCCTCCTCAGCAGCGGTATGTACCATCTAAAACAATTCAATAATGTGCTCTGTATGCGTTAGCAGTTTCGAGGCTGGGTTAGGAATCCTTGTTCGCTGCTACAAACTGTGGCGTCTAGCATCTATAAATTGATCCCACTATAAATTATGATCTATGAGCTCTCGGACTATAAACACAAAATAGATTGTGGGTTCTTTAAATGTGGTAATTGACAGTAATGTACAGCTTACATCAAGAAAATTGCCGAAGAATAACTTCTCAGGCACTTCAGCATGTTGGCGCTATCAACTAAATGGGAATAGGTGAACTAACATTTTTCTCGAATTGTGAGCAATTAGGTTCCTCGCCGTGCATATGATAATTGGAAGATCCATCGGATTTACATACTGCATATCATATTCTAGCCTGTGACTGAGCATAATTATCTCTCCTTTGCCTTGAACTGAGTTAATGAGCTTGCCTGTGCCAGGTACTCTGCTGGAGGTTTTTAGCTTTTCAATTGTTTCAACCAGAACCAGATGTACCTATTTGACATTCACTACTACTCCCGCTGATACGGTTTATTCGGTAAAATTTAATCCACGCAAATTCATTCACCTAACCTGTCAGTCACGTTCATAAATAGTGCATATCTAATCCATTATTAACTATAATACACAAGTGCTTCGTGCTAAATGCAATTCACGTGAATGCCTGATATGTTCCTGGAGCACTTTGGTTGAAACCACTGCTTGACTTACATTAAATAACTTATATCAAGGTAATTAATTATGTTGATCTCCCGGTTTAATATTTGTGCTTTAAACAAATGTGATCAGATACTATTTTACAATTCCAGTCAGAAAAACGCATTTTTCGCCGTAATATTAAACGAAAACTTTAAAAAAGGTAGATACTAATATGTAAAATTCGTATAGGTAGGTAAATGGTAAAAAGTTATTTCGTTACAGCAATCGCACGCATAATTGTAAACAACATAACATAACTTACTGTTGCTGATAGATTTGAAAATAGAATATCATGGTTTTCTATGCGTCATAGAACATAGTTATTATTGTTTGTACATAATTCTATAATGCTTATATAGCGGAAGTCCTAAGAACGCAATCTTTCTTAATACATCCCCGAGTTATTTTGGATTCCCCCTAGGTACTCTGCCAGACAGGCGTCTGATCTTAAGCTTTTATAGCTTTTATTTTACTACTGTCTTGCTTCATCTTCCGCACGTGAATTTCGCAATAGGAAAAAGTGCAAAAAAAGCTTAACTAGTTCTGCATTTCTGGTAACTATTCCCTGTGCCTTTTAGTATTGTATGGCTCATAAAATGCCAGGCGAGAGCAGATATATCTACGTGCAAAACACTAGGGTGCCCCGAAATAGTCGACCCGGGTTTGACGTTGACGCTCACAGATGTGAATGTGAGGGAAACGAACTTCTGCGTATTGCACACGGGCGAAAAAGCACAAGGCCTTTGCTTTGGTTCTGTTAGATTTTCCGAAATCAATATAAGCATCTCCGAGTGCCTTGGACGTCCACGAGGGGCGGAAAAAGTAGGTTATCTCACCGTAACATAGTAACCCGTGAATACTGTCATAAATAGGCCAGTCGTCATACTTTTGGACATTTTACCGTGTAAATTGACAATATGTCGCTATTGCATCAATTAACAAATTTGAACAATAAGATGCCAAGCTAAGGCATCTGTGAAATTGATAGTGTCTGAGTCACTGAGTTCACCAGTAACAATGTTGCCAAATCCGCTATGGACTCCGCTCAAGAATATTATTGTGTATAACAGGCGGAAGATCTACATTGATAACCTTATATTTCGCCTTCATTACACGTGGACAGTGATGCTGTTCTTTGCCTGTTCCATACTCGTCACATCCAAGATTTATATTGGGGATCCGATTAATTGCATGTCAAGTCCAGATATTAAAGCAATTGCAGATCAATATTGTTTCATACATTCGACCTATACTCGAGGCGTTGTGGAGAATGGGAGATGGACATATAAACCGGGTAAACACAACATATATGGCAGATTGCAGATAGTTTTTGTCCTGAGCTCAGCATAGAAGCGAATAAATTAAAACCAAGGACTTGTTAAATTCGAACTTTTATATAAACCTGGCTCTGGCACAGTTATACCCGCGCCCGCACGTATATATTATTTCATACATGTAGTGGGTGATCAAATAATACTCAAATTATTTAATTAATTAACAGTGAAAGAAAATGAAATTCATCCAGGCGTTAATCCGGCGGTACAAGGTGAAGAAATAATTTACCACTCTTACTACCAATGGGTTTGGATCGTGCTCATGATACAGGCAATATTTTTTTTCTACCCGCACTGGATCTGGGAAAAGCTGGAAGGCGGAACGGTCAGAATGCTCGTAGGTATAGCCGGCCATCCAGAAATTATGAATTTACTTTAAAAAATACAAACATGTGATAAGGAATCTGAAATGGTGATAATTCTATAGGTGACCTTAATCTGCCGATGCTTGGCGACGATAAGAAGGCGAAGCAGCGTGGGAAAATTATCCACTACTTTGAGGTTCAACGAGGTCAACATACCAAATATGCCTTCTGGCACGTCTTTTGCGAAGTCCTTAACCTAGTCAACATTATAGTCCAGACTTTTGCCACTGACTACTTTCTCAATTATGAGTTTTCACAGTATGGATTCCATCTTTTTCTGCTGACCCAAATGCGACCTTATCTCCGACATGACGCCCTTGCCCGGGTCTTCCCTACAGTGACATCTTGTCGGTTGGCCACTGGAGGTGTGGCATTTGGGAAGAACCAGCATGACATACTCTGCATTCTACCCATCAACATTCTCAATGAGAAAATATATATTTTTATATGGTACGTTTACATTCATTTGGTTTTGATTAGGCAATATAGTATGTGCGTTCGTCAAGCTGAAACGTGCCGAAACCCAAACTTTTGTCTGTATTGGTCTGTATGTAATGTTAAATGCCACTTTCATTCCAGGTACTGGTTCCTTGTCGTTGCTCTCGCATCCAGCCTGGGTTTGATTTACAGATTCCTTACACTAATCTGTCCGCGTTACCGGAAGTATTTGCTGGGAAGACGCTCCAGGTTTGCGACGAGCGAGGAGCTGAACAAAACCTGCGTGGAAGGGAGCTACGGAGACTGGTTCCTCATTTACAAGCTGAGTCAGAATATTAACGCAGTAGCCTTCAGTGACCTCTTGTCTGACCTCGTGGAGAGTTTCAAGGCTGCTGACTTGGGACCCGGACTTCCACGACGAAAAAGATCCGCCGTTGAATCCAAAAACCTGCGCGTCCATTCTCCGAATGCGCCGCCTGAGAGTCCACTCCTCGTTGTGGAACAATTTATTGATAGTGAACAGGAAACGCCTTTCTCCACACCCTAGGGTGTCTGCTAATTTTACATACATTACATGTTAAATGTACCAAATTATTAGCAACATCCAAAATATATATATATCCTCTTCCAATTCAAAGCAGTATTATTTCTATAATAGTTTTATAAAGAATTCGTATGATTCGTTTATGTATTGTGCAGAGAGCTTAAAGTGCGTTAACACGGTTGAATTCTATGGAACTGAATAACTTACCGGATTAAATGAAATAGGCACAGACAAAAAAGTTTCCCTGAAAAAATTCCATCACTTGTCTACAGTTTATTAAGCCTAAGCCTAGCTTAACAAAATCTGAAATCAATCGAAATCCTAAAGCTTAAAATAAAAACTTCCCCGATGGGACGTTTTCAAAATTTTTCTCTGTACAGGCTAAAGCGAATCGGGGAAATAGCGAAATACGAATATATAATTATTGACGGGTTAGGTTATAGTTTTATTTATATAGATACCTACTGTATATACTATGTGTGGTTTACGTAATTAGTACGTCTTCGACGAAGTGCTTAACTAATTCATTACCTAATAATATAGCATACAATTCTAATACATGCCTGATTTTATTTATAAATAGTAACTCCAACGAGAATATATCACATATTTGTGTACACTATCTTAAATATAACCACGTAGGAGGAAGCTGCGTGCATGTATGGGTGCCTGCGTGCGTGCGTGGTGCGTGCGGCCCGGTATGGGTGTGATTGGTCAATTATTGGAATTCAATTTTTTTTGATATTTTAAAGAATTTTCAAAAAGTAAACAAACAGTAAACGCGACGGGCCATGGTTGCCATGGCC
>JAQFYT010002900.1:0-11847 GCA_034694925.1 Ceratophysella denticulata
TTTTTTTGTTGATTTTTCCAAACCGAGCTCACCTTTACTCAGACGAAGCCACGACACACAACACTGTAGCCACCTTGCCTATGACGTATATTGACTTGTGCTTGAGTTGAGCATTGTTAAGATTATACTGGTAGATTTTATTTAAAACAATTGTTATTTTCGTTTAAAAAATGGTTTGACTAAGCCTATTTGTATGTAGGTACCTAATAAGGTATGCTCAAGTGTCCAATGGCTAATTCTTCAATAAATGATTATCGAGATTTTGAATTTTTCATTCAGCGAAGCGAAAGATGACCGGATTGCCCATTACGATAAAATTGCTTACATGAATCATAGAACCTCGTAGCTTTTTCATGTGAAACTGTGAATAAAGATTTGGGACGCATCAGGTTTGGAGTTGTATTTTTTTAATTAATTGAATTTTTAAAAAAAAAATTGGGTTACAACGGCATATGGAATCACATGAATAATGGCTTATTATGACTTATTACCGTACAAGGGTATATTTGATATTGCTGGAACTAAAGTCAAAGTGAAGATACATCATCGGTTTTGGGACGTTGTAGAGGTACAGGTGCATGTGGACCGAAGCATTTGAAATAGTCCCGTTTTCTTGAAATTGTTCCTCGCCTGAACAGGATCTCGGCTCCCTTGGACACGGTAACTAAGGTAACCAGGCAGACGAGCATGCAGAGTGTTCTGAATGGGAAAAGCTGGACCTGGTTCAATTCGTCATATCCCGGGTACTTAATGAGTGCTGGTAGACCAAGCACTTTCTCCCCTCCACCCACGCGAAGGAACAGCGCGATTACGAACGAGGTCAGGCTACCATATGTGTTGCAGTGTTCCCTGAAATGAACGACCATCAAAAGTTGCGGGAAAAGGAGGACGTAGACCAAGTCCGAGCTGAGAGCGAAGACTGCGTAGATGCTCGAGATGGTCAAGGCCAAGGTACACGCCACAGCTCCGCATACTACAATGGCGACACGCATAGCGATTATGATCTCCCGCTCGGACGCCTGAGATTTTATAAAGTTTGGTTAATTATTTTGGTATGCATACCCGGAGCTAGTAAGGGTGGATGCAAAAACTCCAGCTAATAATAACCCGGGACCAGCAGTAGCCATAAACGGAAGCATTTGAATCTAAAAAACCATATCGGACGCGAACCTTTTGCCTAAATATATTTTTGTAGATATTTCTTGCAAACATAGACGCGGCTGATAGAATACATGAATCCGCTGAGGACATAACGGCTGCAGAAATTGCTCCTAGTCCAATAAATGTCACCCACTGTGGAGTAAGATGTTTCAGTGCGAGCGGAAGAATGAGCCCAGCATCACCTCGCTCTGCAGGATTTGCATTGTATTCCGTGGCATTCCAGTCTATAAAGATTGTTGGTGAACATAACATCAGATAACAATCTTTAAATCTTAGCAACAGAAACGTGTGGTTACCAGTGACTCGAGCAGCTGCTCCAAGGAGCACAGAAGGAATTGCCATAATGAAGCAACCCACGCCACCTACCACCGACAGGATCTGAGCGGCTTTTGGCGATTTGCTGGATAGAACGCGTTGAAAATACATCTGCAATTCATTACATATTTACCAGATACTTATAACAATATATATACTATACAATTATTTGTCTCGAACATGATTAAGTAGTGCAAAGTACGAAACATTTTAGGAATAGATTTGTTGTACCTGCCATGGGATCCCTCCAAAGATAAGAAGTAGCGCGAAATCAATGTACGTGCCCAAATCTTTGTGTTCTACGGTGCCTAGTAGGTCCACAGATGTAATGGAGCCCGTGTTCGGATTAAGTAGAGCATAAGGGACACAGAGCCACTACGCATATTTAAGAAATTCGTTTCACTATTTAATCAATTAATATTAACCAATAATGTTTTCAACAATATTCGTTACGTACGAGGCCGATGAACATGCAAACGAGCTGCACTACATCCGTGTAGGCAACACTATAAAGTCCACCGACTACAGTGTAGCCCACAGCCACAAGTGCACTCAAAAGTACGCTTGTGTTTCGGTCAAGATCAATAATAACTGTCAGGGATGCTGCAAGAGCGTTGAGTATTCCAGAAGCGCAAAGAACTTCGCCAAAAAATGCTGGTAAGTAGAGCAGACCACCCATTCGTTGTCCATACTTATCTTGGAATGGATCCAACATAGTCACATACCCTTCTGCACGCATTTGTTTAGCAAAGAGCATTCCACCTGAACAATTGCAACGACAGTTTATTCTAGGTAGTGTTTGAGACACTTGCGAGCTACTGCCAAACATTTAAAAAAAACTGAAAATAACCTTTAGGTTAATCATTGTGTTTTGTATTTGTGCAATTATTTAGGATAATTTAATACTGGCATAGTACTAGTTTTACCAATAAAGAGTGATATTGCATATCCAAATGGTGCCTGACACCACAGAATCCCAGTTAAATATGTGGCCTCAGCTGTTCCGTTGATGTACCCGCCTCCCACCCACGTCGCGGTCATAGTGAATATACCCACCACGAGACCAATGTTTCGACCCGCCACCATGATGTCCTCCTCTTCATTCTGGCCCTCTGGCGTCTTCTTTCGTCCCGCCCACAGGCCAATCAACAGAATAAGCAGGTAGAAAAGTACGATCGACACGATACCTTCCACAGACATATTGTTTTAAACGCTGTTACACTAGTTGTGCACTGCGTGAGGAGTGACGCAGAGACAGTACGAAAATGTACCAATCTAAAATTAGAGTCAGTGAAAGAATTCAGGCGCTGTTCCGTCATTAAAATTTATCGCTGCTCAGCTTCACGCCATCTCCACCAGTTGTGTTGTTTATATAAGCACGCTCTACTTATGTTCAATCAAAGGATTAAACGGAATATTTTTTAATTGAAAAGCAGACACACATCCAGGGAACTATTCACATTTCCTGGCTCGCAGCAACAAATCGATATCAGGGGCATCATTAAGCACGCATTGTGCGGAGGTGTTGGCATATAACAAATTGCAATTTCGTTTCTGATTGATCTACGGGACAAATTAGTAGATCTACAGATGAAGTATCTTTATTCCGCAATTGATCCGCGAGATCATGATTCCTTACCTCAACCCAAGCCACCGCATAATCATACATATATGATAAACCATCTGTTCCCAGATTAAAATTTTGATTAGGTGTTCTGCTCTGTATTTAAAATATAAATGGTTCCGGCACCCTACACATGATAAATGATGATTGATGAACGCGTGGAATTCCGCTGCCTCAGGCGTACAAGGCCAAGGTTGTTTTAATAACAACGTATTAGTCTCAATTGACTATGAAACATGGTTATAAACATATAATTTCTATGTAGCCCTCTGACTTCAGTGCATAAATTCCAGCGAATATGTATCACGGAGGATCGAGAAGGGGTTAATTTTCATTATCATTAGTCATGACGCATTATATCTATTACAATTAACAATTCTATGAAACGGCTTTTAGAACCCTGGGCTGTTGTAATCCACGGGTATTGTAAAACCTTGCTTGAATTGCTAAATATTAGATATTCTGTGAAATGATTCTGTTTGAATGAGTTATAAGTATTACATTATATGTATTATAGAAAATGAACTTATGCCAATCTCAATTTCCAATTTTTACATCGAGCAGAGTGGCAGTTTGAGAAAGTTTGAATGGAGTTTGAGTGAATAAAATTTTCAATACCAATAATAGAGCTTTATAATGAAAAGTTACGATATACCAGACACAAGCGCTTTATCTTGTCATTGAACATTTGCAATTTTCTTTCTTTTAAAGCAATTTTGGATTGAATTTGACATGTGAAATAACATCAGAATCAATTAGCCTATGCTCGGGTAGGAATAACAAAGATTAGAAATAATAAATCAATCAATTCCAAGAAGCCAGCGTAAATCCCAGTCAGCATGAAGAAGCATACTGTATTCTGGACCAGTACAATTAAAGTGTTCCTATTCTTGGTGAACATGTCTGTAATCCAGGCCCACGGTGAAGACGCCAACGGAACACAACAGGAACCGTCCGGAGTAGTCCAGGATAGCGCAACCACAAGGGAGGATGCTGGTGTTGGCGTGGATGGCGGGGGCAGTGACATGGTCAATGATGGTCGTGACGGCATGTCCGTAGACAGTTACCCTGGACCTGGTAAAACGTCTTATGCTTTCAAATTCGTAGTTTCTGCTTCATTCCAAAATAAAGAGGTCCTAACCTAATTGAGCGTCATTTTGAAATATTACAATTAGCATATCACGCTGACCCCGTAGAAGGTGGAACTAAGAAAGAAAGTGAATGTCGTAGGAAATGCTATCTGATGTTTAGTGCCCAATTCGGGAAGTGCTTCAGTGCTTGTTAGTTGAGATAAATTGATATTAACGATATGTAATAATTTTATATATAATAACCCCCTTATACGTTTCTGAACATGATGATTATTTTGAATTAAAACGACATCGAATGGTTATATGCGGTTTAGAATATTTTATTTATTTGAGAAACTTGGGGTCGTTGCATTTAAGCCAATGGGAATGGGATTATTTCTTTATTATAATTCTTTAGAGCATTTGGAGAAACGTGGGCTAACTTATCCCTCCGGAGCTAACAAACCATCTTTAAAGCCCGTTATGGAATACATAACATAACCAGAGCCTTACGTGATATTAAACTCATATCCTGCGATAAATCTCAGGATTAGATTTGAACGCGGGTTCTCAGAATTAATAGGAATACAAATTTCCCAAACGTTTTTATAGTTTACAGTTTACTTTATAAATTCTACGAAGTCGCAAACAAATTTCCCTAATGGTACTTAATCGGCAGCACAATGCTCTAACCTAAGCAAGTTCGCTGTAAAACCCAAATGGAGTGTTGTATAAGATTTGTGATCAATCTTAATATATTACTTCTAACTGTAATTTTAATTACATCTTCGTCGGTTGTTTATAAACCTTGGAGTATCCAGACGAATTACAAAACTCCTCCAGTATTATCGGTTCCAGATATTCATTCCCCAGCCTATTTGTCTCAATTGGCCACGTATGAAGCATTTGCATTTGACGCTTTGGAAAATCTAGTGGAATCGAATGCCGTGTATCGATTGCCTCTTAAGATTTTAGGTATTGTGCAAGGGTAAGTATAAAAATATTGCATAATGAAAGTCTAAAAGAATGTATTGGGATATCTGAAATCTGGACCTGATTATAAACATATTCCAGGTATCAAGCCCTCTATAGCGATGAAATTCAGAGAATTTGGCAATTATCCAACGGTTCATTATCCAAAAATGAAGTTACACTGGAAATTGCACAAAGCCCAATATTGGCGTTCAATATGTTATGGCGTTTTGTCCATGAGCTAACTTTAATTCATTACCTTCTTCAGCCGTACGAATCGGGTATTGTCCAATTTAAGCCGGAATGTTATTTATGCCATTTAAATGTTGCTAATTTCTGAATTAAATCTTTTACAATTAGATTACGACGATTTGACAAATGCTTTTATTTTCGACTCGAGCATCGTGGAACGTTGGCCTGATAAATTCAGCATAGAGGAGGGAATGTTACAGATTTTACGCCTTCAATTAGTCTATGATATTGATCCGGAAGACGTAAGGCCAATCCTTGAGAAACTCGTAATATAATCGTCATACACAGTACTTATATATTCAACATTAAATATTTATCGATTTACATTTCTTTAAAAAATAGTTTGCTTCTGGGATAATTCTCGGCACCGCAACTGGAGCTCGTCTGCATATTCCACAAATGATACGGTTGGGACAATTTGCTACGAAACAGAAAAGATTTACACAAGCTATCCCTTGGTTGGAATTAGTAATTGAAATATTAATGAAAGAACCGCATCAAAAAGAAATACAAAATTTACATATAAAAGATGTAAAAGGGCTTCTGGAAGCCACGATTTTACAAGTAAATGAAGTTTAATTTGGATTGGAGATGTTTTTTGCACGCTTGAAATAAATATTTTCTTTGCATTGGTGTAGCATAACCAAGATCGAAATGGTCAAACCAGCCACGAGTACAATTTTTACACGGAAATGCTCCAGGTTCCAGTAGATTCTGAAAAGCAAATTAGAACGACAATACGAAAGCTTAGTTATTCCAAATTCCGAGCAACTAACTCAAATTATAAATTGTATCAAGATTACTACTATTGGAGTCTTTGTTCCGGGAGTACTCATCAGGTGCGTTACTGGTAACTGAGGTATATGCTTGATTCAAAGTTAATCCATTGAAATTTTTAGACAGACTCAGAAAAACAGAAATTGACCTGCTGGTACGACACAACCTCAAATCCGGGCTTCTCAATAAACCCAATTAAAACCGAATTATTATCCTACAAACCCCGGGTCGTACAAATGTACAACGTGTTGACCGATGCAGAACTGAATGGTTTCGTTGATTTGTCCAAGCTCTACCTAAAATCTTCCAGTGTCATCAAGAAAATTCGACCTGGAGATTCCCCTGACCCCGAGGTGAGGTCCTCAGTTGACGTGCACCACTTCAAGCCAATTCCGAGGTTGAATAAATTCATAGAATCAACTACTGGGTTAACCCTTCAACCACCATTTACTTCGGAACCGTTCAGAGTAGCGTCTTATGCTTTCGGTGGACATTTTGAATGTCATTTTGATGCGGTAGGTACAGCAAAATAAATGAGCGTAAGGCATGTTCCCTGTGCGTAAGGCATATCTATTATGACTGCATTTTCCCAATATTTTCTATCATCAGTTTACAGAATCTAAAGTAACTTCGGTTCATGGTAATCGTATTGCGACGATGATGTTCTACGTAAGCTACATGACATTAACCATTAAATATTGTTGAAAAAGTTTTACAAATTCTGGGAACCAGCTAATAATATTTATACATTACACCTACGTTAGCTTGAAGACACGAAGATGGGCGGGTTCACAGCTTTTCCCGCCGCAGGATTTGCTGCAAGACCGATTAAAGGCAGTGCTTTGATTTGGTATAATTTAAAACGAAATGGAGAACGAGATAGAGGAACTTTGCATTGTGCATGTCCAGTAATTATTGGGCGCAAAACAAGTAAATACAACACAATTCGGTACCTTTGGAATGTGTTAAACAAATCTTAATATCACTTTTGAACCATTCAGTTGCAACACAGTGGATTCGGCATCATCCCCAATTTCAGCGGCGTCCTTGTGCGCTTCTGGAAAACGAATAAATACTATTAATATCTTTCAAGCGTATTAAAGCATTGTGAAACTTTCAGTCGTGACAACCTAACCAAATTCTAATTAAATACTGGAATTAAATTAAAATTAGTTCAATTACAATGCTGGTTGCGTTTAATATTTATTGAAGTGCATTTGATTTTAAACCATTCTTTGGCAGAGAAGTGGCATGGCAGAAAGCCGGGTTGAGGTTGCGTGGGTTTGAATAAACGCCAGATATTCATATTTCTTAAAAGCTCTTTGAGTTTCATGGTCGGTCATATTTTTTTCCAAATCAAATTTAAAAAATGCGGCGACCCGTTTGTCAGACTACATTCCGATTCCCAAAATGCTATTAGTCGTCCAAACGGTTTGGAAAATAGAGTCTGAATAGCGGATACTTTACTCGGCGCTGATCCGTGATTAGAATTAAGAAAGCCGAAATGCTATGTATAAACGAGTACATTCACAGTTAATTAGCTTAAGTCAGGAATTATACTACAACGAATTAATGTATTGGATACATAATATACCATATTATTTAACTGGTACCAAGCACCGATTTCACGTACCTAACTGGCTTACATATTGATTCCAATTTGAAAGACTGAATCACTCCGCACAAATTTTATGTGCAAAAAGTATTACTGTATCCAGTTATTATAATAATTTCAGGAAATCTTGTGTGTATTAAGTCTACTAAATATTTACGATTTTTGTTCAACTTAATAAGCATTTGAATCAAATGGAAACGGGGTACAGGTATCAACGAGCTATAGGTTTACTTTTAACGTTTTGGTTATGGTTATTTCCATTCTCGTTTATGGGTCAATCGGTTGTTGTAAATGGTCAGAAGACTGCTTCTGTTAAATCCCTGGACCCAGCCTTAACTGTGACCCACCCAAATGTGTATAAAAATAAATTTAATAAATCCCAATTTCCTCCTCGTCCACCTCGCCAGCCAGATGTTCGATCTCCGATATATCTACTTGAATTGTCCAAATACGAAGCAAATGTTGTTCGTATTTTATCTGACATAGAATCCAATTCAGGTCATTTACTACCAGATAAACCTGTTCAACAAATTGGCCAGTAAGTTTAAACCTATTTGAGCTGTCGAATACACCTAAGACAAATTAATTTAATCTACTTATAAACTTAGGTATCTGGACCATTATAATCTTGAAATTCTGGCCACAGAAGACTTTAAGCAGGTTGAATGTACTTCTAGAATGATTGCAGAAAACCCAATATTGGCTTTTAACATGATCTGGCGCTTTGTCTACGTCCTACCAAAAATACGAGAATTACTGTCACCGTTTAGTGAGATAGGTGAGTGATTTGCTATTTGTTGGTAGTCGCCGTCATTCACTTTGCATTAACGTTAAATCCATTATCCAATTGAAATTATCGCTTGCGTTCTTTCTATAGTCTATGATGAGCAAGCAAAGGAATTCATTTCCGGGAATAATACCACAACCGCTTGGCCAACGTCAAGCGCTATTGAAGACGCAATGTCGGGAATATTGCGTACACAAATGGTTTATGACTTAGATCCTGACAAGGTTAGAATGTTTTACAAGTGTTTTACAGGATCAAAAAATTAATTCAATATTCATCGTTTAAATTAAGTTTAATTAAATCTTGTAGCTATCTTCCGGAATAATTTATGGTGTGGAAACCGGGGTTCTCATGTCCGTTTACCAAATGCTTGCAATTGGTCTCTTTGCACGAGATTCCAAAAAATATACTCTCGCTGTACCTTGGTTAGAATTAGCATTAAATAGGCTAAAAGAAGATCAGAACAACCTAAAGCTGTACAATATAAGTATTGAAGCCGTACAAACTGTCTTGGAAGAAGCAATTAATGAAGTGAGTGGTTTAATTTCATGCATATAGACAGGTACGTCGATTTATAAGGATTCATTAAAATTTTATTTTTTGTCAGCATGATGCCGCCGTTTCAACTAGACCCGAGTGGGAGCTTTTTTACTATACCGACAAGCTTTTAATTGGCGGTAAACCGAATCCGCGTAGGATCCCGGTAAGAAAATCCAAGCTTCGTAAATATCGGAGGCGCAGAGGTGTCACATACAATGAAATTAATCATTGGGGTCTATGTTCGGGTGAAAATCATCAGGTATAATAGTGCTTCTTGATATCAATTTAAATACACAGGAATGCACGTTAGCAAAATTTTAATAAATGTTGTACAGAACGAAATCGAAAAATCACGATTGAAATGCTGGTACGAAGCATCATCTGATCCTGCACTGTACATTAACCCAGTGAAGATGGAGACGCTGTCAAAAACTCCATATATTGTGCAAATGTATGACGTCGTCACTGACTCCGCGGGAAATGAGCTTATGGAACTTAGCCGTCCACATCTCCGTCGATCCCAAGTTGTCAATCCGGAAGTAGTTGGGGAAACCACCTACGTGTCAGATGTCAGAACATCTGTGGAACATTGGGTCAAGGAGCCTTTTCAGAGTCTACATAAGTTCATCGAAGCCATCACCGGGCTCCGAGCTAATCCGCCTTCTGCGCAGCCATTTCTCATAGCTTCATATGCCGCTGGCGGGCAATATGAATGTCATTTGGATGCAGTAAGAGGAAAAATGTTTACCTAAGCTTTTATATAACCTTTCTTGTCAATTAAAAAAATGTATACTAATTATTTTAACAGTTCGAAGAAAATAACATAAATTACCGAACCGGGAATCGAATTGCAACGCTGATGTTTTACGTAAGTTCATGCTCCTGATCCTGATACAGAGTGCATATTTCAATTATGCTAATTCACAGATTATTAATAAAGCTCTACGCTGGTTCACTTTATTGGCATTTTTTAGTTGAATGACCCGCAACTGGGTGGGTTCACGGCCTTTCCCGTAGCCGGTATAGCAGCCAGGCCAATTAAAGGCAGTGCAGTATTTTGGTATAATTTGAAGCGGAATGGAGCCCGAGATGAGGATACTTTTCATTGTGCTTGTCCAGTTGCGATAGGGCACAAAACGAGTACGTGAAGAATACAATATGCAGCGTATTAAACGTGTCTTTTTGTTTACTTACAATATGCTCACTTAGGTATATTGTATTCTGTTTTTCAATTGTTAATATTTTACTATTTTTATTTCAGTTTCAACTAAGTGGATCTTACACAACGACCAATTTCAACACCGAAAATGCGGTTTACAAGAGCATGAATGATGTCTATATACCTTAAACCTAACCAAATATGTATAACATAAACAAAATATGTACTTTCTGACGCATTGAAAAACTTCGATCAAGGACAATTAACAGTTTAGCAATGCATTGAATTCAATATTATAGCTAAGCATAAAGTGAGGGTACTGGCACATACATATTGATTCCTGAGCACTATAATGTGTAGGCAATAAAAAATGGTTACCTACATCCATTGTTCAACTTCTCAATATTCTTGGCATAGGTAACATAAACAGACTGGTTTATTTGGTCTGAACAATATGAATTGTGTTTTGTCTCGCGTTTTATGGGTTCTACCGGGTTTCGAATTGCGTATGAAATTCCTAGAAATTGTCATACACGGGTAACAATATTTTTCAATGTCCAGTACTAATAATGTATTTCTGTTTCACGTCAGTTGCAGTTCCAAATCTACCGATCAGGTCTCCGCAGCTTTCAATTTCAATGCGTAGATAATAGCTAAGAACATTTAGACAATGGATCTAGCACGGAATAACCATTTTTACAGATATTTAATTTTAAGTTGTATCAGTGTCTCGTTACTGGTACTGGCAAATTTATGGTTTAGTGGTGTTGCAGAGGACAATATTATGTCACAACAAGGTGAGGTCAACAACGACGAGTTATCCAGCAATATTCAATCCAATATCCTACCTCCAGACGTACACTCTCCATTGTATTTACTGGAATTGGCCAAATATGAAACATTCGTCGCCTCCGCATTGAAATCATTGATAACACACTCCGAGAAACTCTTCAAACCTGAACTTTTGGAGAAAATTATTGAGTAAGAATGCTCATTAAATTAAATACCCACTGAAATTAGTAGAAAATATTAAAGCTTCAATTTGTCCGTATTTCACAGGTATCTGGAAAATTATAATAAAGATATTATAGCTATAAAGTCTAACAGCACTAAGTCAATTATTACAACTTCATTGGTAATTTCGGGTAATCCAATTCTCGGATTCAATATGCTCTGGCGCTTTGCCTACATTTTACCAGGAATACACGACCTTCTTCAACCATACGGGGATATGAGTTAGAAATATCAAAATTCTTGAGTTATGATTGTATGCACTGTAATCGTTTTTTATCCCAATTATACCAACTTTTTTCATAACATTTAGTCAGTGAAGGTGAGGCGCATGACTTTATAAAGGACAAAATCACGGCAGAAAAATGGCCGAAGGCATTGGCTGTCGATGAGGCTATGACGGGGTTACTTCGAATACAAATGGTGTATAACTTGAGCTCGGAAGAGGTACGTCCTACGCAAAAATTTTTACCCATGTGTATTTATATATGGAATCCAACTGCAACGTTGTTCTAAAATTGATCGGAAATTCTTTCAGCTGTCTGCAGGTATTATATACGGAGT
>JAQFYT010002901.1:0-11836 GCA_034694925.1 Ceratophysella denticulata
AAATTATTTAATGAATTTTTACAGAAATTGGCCGGTTATAGTTATAAGTTATAAGTGACCAGAGTTTATGCTCAATCTGGAACTCTTCCAATTCACAATAGGTATTGCTTTACACAGTCAGGGATATTTGTCGGCATACCTATAATAATTATTCCGTTTAAATGCACTGCTACATACGGAGTTTAATTTTTTTTCGTTAAAATAAATGTTAGCAAAAGAATAGCGACATTAGAATATAATTAAGTAGTAAACAGAGACAAATCAAAATAAATAAGTGCCGCATGTATTATAAGATAATTAGTTAAATTGTAAGCTAATTTATACTATTAAATATAAGAAATTATTAAAAATCTAAAATTTTCTAATCCACCGGACATTAAAAATAATTTAAGATTTTCATATTTTGAATTGAACCAAATTGAACACAATATCAGAGCAAAACAATATCAGTCTTTTTATATTACAAGACAGAAAAATCAACTTACCGTTATCCGAGGGTGGAGTGTTCCTCGGCCTTCCGCGGTAGGGCTGAGAAATTGATCACTCTGAACTGAAAGGGATGTCCGCGCTAAGTGACACCGAGTCGACTTCTGTTATACCCTTTGTCCTATTCTTAGGTGACGCTAGTTAGGTTTAAACAGAATGTTACGTGACAAGCGTCCAGAAGAATCCTTGTCTTAAAATTCTGTCGGGTATATCGTGAAGTCAGCTCAGTAGCAAAACTACACATGAAGAGCTTCAAGAATAACTAAGTAACAAGTAAGATAAGAGAATTTGAATGAGATGGACATCATCGCCTGCACACTTCTGCACGCTATTCGGAAAACATCCCTTGGGAATCAAAATAATTTTTTGGCAGGGAAAGCAAGCTCCAAGAAGATCGGAATTGTACCTAAAAAAGAGAAAAAGCAAGCAACATCGAAAGCTTTTCAAAACCGTGAAAGCAAAAGGCATTCAAATCATAATCCTCAACCAAAAATATCATCCATCATTTAACGAGAGGAGCATATTCATAAGGTTTTTAATCAAACATGGTTGTGGTTTTTCAAAAGCAAAACGTATTTATTAAGAATACAAATATTTTTTTCATAATTTAGCATACAATGACAATTGATCAATGATTTGTGGGAGAAGTCATGGACAAGATATTAATGGTCCGTCTAAGAACGTAATTTATATTTTGAAGCTTGACATACCACCAATATCGAGAATTAGATACCTAATTTTGATAATCTGATTAAAATAAATAAAAAATTGCGAGATAAAAATTTACACCTGACGTAAAATAACTAATTTGAATCTTAAAATTCGAGGATTCTGAAGTATAAAACACGTAAGCTGTTTCAGAACCACTTTTAAACGTATATTTTGAAATTAGTTCACCAGAATTAATAAAACTAAATTCAATTAATAAAAACAAATTGATTGAACAATCGAGAAGATACTGCAATGTGGTTGAGTAACAGATAATAAACGAATTAATAAACAAAAATAATAAAATAAATTAGGATATATAAGTGGTAATTTCTCACACGTCCAAGCATAGCGGAGAATGGAGGAACAATGGGCATAGGGAGAGTAAGCTAGTTTACAGGTAGGGAAGAATGCCCTACTTCAAGTACATCCATGACATTCGTGCACGACATTAAACAAGAACTCAATATTCCATGTACTTTTAAAGGTGAAACCCCTGATGGTAATCCCGGAGCCGCCCATGTCCAGATAATCGGTCTGGATAGCTATCTAGAAAAAAAAATCCAGGATTTTCTGAAAGCTCAAGATCAAAAGGTTGCGCTTGGAGAAAGGTTCAAGGATATTCAATTAATCTATCATGATCATGAGTACACGTATATGTAGTAAGCATATATGATGGCTACTAGATGCTCCTACTAAATAAAACGAAATTAATTTAATTCAAAATTAACCTACATTTTAGTTAACTAAGTTCCGCTCACTCACCTCTTCAAATTCTGCCCCTTCAGAGTCAAGACCATGGCCATGAGTCCATTCGGCGAGGAGGCCCTCGCCCTCGTGAAAGACCTATCGGTTGTTGATACTCCACTTTTCTGCTAGCAACTATTCCGCATTATACCAAACTTAACGAAATATTTAATCTATAGACCCCTAATGTATCCGCAGACTATGTAATAATTTGTCCTTATTTATGTGGAACCCTGAATAAAGGACCCTGAATAAAGGATAAAAAGTATATTTAAGTTCCGGTTATTGCTTGCAAGCTATGAAGTGAAAGCATTTACATTTTGACGTATTCACAGGCCTGCTATTCACATTCCTGCATAATAGGTTATTGAGTGGAATGTATTCATGTACTTCCTATCAAGGACGTAGCATATGAAGTAGACAATAAATTTATTGCAGGGGTGAGTTTGGGGTATAAAACACAGCAAAAGACTCTAGTTACTGGGGTGAAATCAGAGAAAGTATCTGTATTCCCGGAACGAGAAGAGACATTTGCTGTTGTTTGTGATGCCTACATATGTATTTTTAGCTTTTCGTACGTGTATGACGGCATATGGGTAATGCTATATACAGCCGCTTCTGACATCGAGAATTATTTCAGATTAAATCTAGACCAAAATTTGTTTCTGTTTCCGATGGAACCCCTTCACACATGCTTTCAGCCATTATAAAGTAACAATAAATTTAAAAATTCTGTGGTTGTTTTGGAATTTTTAATTCTTGTTGTACGAGTACAATAACTTTATTATTCTTAATTGTAAGTACATTATTGTATAGGTGTGTAAAATCGGATGCGAGGTTGAGGTTACGAGTTTAAAGTCCACACGGCATGATAGTAACACGACATATATGACTCCCTTTAGAGACAATTGAAATCGGAAACCGATCATTTACCATTTACGGTTTCGTGAATAAATTATGTAACAAATAACCACATATCACGAAATACATGCATTTGCATGGAAGGCCTTCACAGCGGGTTAGGGTTAGGATTATTATAGAATGGGTTATCAACAAAAGTGGTGATAGCAGACCCGTAACCCTGTTTCGCTTCCGCTTTATCTAGAATTTTCCACGGCATTTTCTCATCGATGTTCCATTTAAGGTATGACTCAATATCAGGGCAGAGAAAGCATGAGGCAGCAAGTACCAACTCCGATGAACGGGTTGCGTGTTCTTTGCCTATACAAACAAAAGTTTACTCTGGTTATTTCAACTAATCTATAACAACACTTCGCAATTCACATTCTTAAAGACTATTCTGTACTTTTGAGAATCGCATAATGATCTAAAGCTGTTCGAACTCAAATAATGTGACTTTCCAATGTGTTCATGTACAATTTTGTAACACTCCCTGACTTTGAAAGGAGTCTGTGCATATAATGATGTTGTACAACATCTGAATCTATGTGCTTCTGTTATAACCAGCAATATGACTTAATAATGGAATTTATCTAGAGGCGTTTCAAGGACTCCCTGACAGGGTGCCTGCGCTTTAGTTTTGAGACCAGAAGGTCTACTGGGATGCCCCTGTCCGTCCGTCGCAGAAAATTATGCAAATCGGTTAAAACTCACAACAATGTAGATACGTCATAAAGATTTTAATAAAAAAACAGTCGTGCTACAACCAAGAATGTCGCATATTACAAACCTCTCTAAACAACAACAGCATAAGTTGCTACTTAAACGGGGTAAATCTGTAAGAATTATAACCGCTTCTAGTGCTTCATACAATATTATTGCATCTCATAAACATTCTATAAAAAAAACTAAAGTATCTCTTATTATCTAAAATAAACAGACCATGTAAGAAATATAATTGTTTCTAATGCCGTATTATAGTAGTCGTCTATTTATTCTATATTAGGCAATGCTCGTTCTTTATTCAATATATCTACATTAGTAAGATTTATGCTCGCTTCTGCTGCCGTATTCATGGGTCATCCCAGTAGAAGTTCTTGTCTATTAGAATTTTTTTTAGACCAGAAGGTCTACTGGCATGCCTCTGTCTGTCTGTCCGTCTGTCTGTCCGTCGCTGAAAATTATGTAAAAAGGTAAACCTGGCAGCTATGTAAACACGTTACAATGACTTTAATAAAAGACAGTCGCGCTTCAACTGAAAATATCACCAATCACAAACCTCTCTAAACAACTACAGCACATGTTGTTACTTAAACGAGGTACCTCTGTAAGAAAAATTATCGCTTCTAGTGCTTCATACAAGTTTTCGCACATCAAATTGCTATTGTCTGCGCTCACAAATTATTATACAAAACTCTGTGCTAGTTGTAAGTAAAATAAGTTTCTCTTTGCCCCAATCTCACATGTCACTGTCTGGCGCTCCCCTTTGACGCCCAAACCACTAACTCTCCGAGCTAGCACGCCGTGCTTCTCGAGACAATGCCTCGCTGCTAGTCCATGGCAGAAGTCAGAACCTAACCAGCAGCCCTCGAGTCAGCAGCACTACGAGACCCCTGCCCCGCCGTGTCCAGTCCCGCCTGCGACATTACAGCACCTAACCAGTCATCAGTACTGGGTGGACAGGCCCATCAGTGGCTGTCCATTCACCTTTCAGTCCAAGGCACGCTCGACAGCAGCCCCTGCCCTTCGAAGCGGCATTACGCACGTCGCAGAAAACAGGCAGCTATTTAAACACGTTAAAACAGACTTTATCAAACACAGCAGCGCTTTAAACAAGACGATGACGTCCTATAAAAATCTCCGAACATCTAGTTCATCTCTAATTATATAAGCAGGGTCTTTAAAGAAACAAAGCACCGCTTCAAACAATACAATTACGTCCTATAAACATCTTCGAACATAAATTCGGCATCGCGCAACTAGAAGCATTTATTATTAAAAATTATTGAATTCGCATATAAACATATACTTAAAATATCACAATTGATTCATTAAAGTTTGTGTTCAATTCGCATTGAAGGTTGCATGAAACAGAAACTTTTTTCCAGAAACAGTCAAATAACTTAGGCTGTAATATATTGCAATTACATATGCTACTTATTATCCTGTTGATAAAAAAGCTTCTTGGCAAACCCTATATTTGGGCGGGTTTAAATGTGATTTTGGAACTGCTAAATACGGCATCGCACAACTAGAAGCATGTATTATTGAAAATTAATAAATTCGTATATAAATATATACTTAAAGTATTACAATAAATTCATTAAAGTTTATGATATACTGCATTTATATGTGCATATCTGTACGTGTATAAATATCATATTTTAAATATAGATGAGGCTTCCCTATTAACTATATTATTCCCATACGATATGAAGCGAAGTATAATTTTCAGATATGTACGATACGCTGGGGGGGACAGACAGACGGCCTACACCATCCCATAAGACCCTTCTGGTCTAAAACCTTAAATTATTACATTTCATTCCAGAATGAGCATATGTAATTCTTTCTATACTTCTGGACTCTGTAATCTCCATTCCATTTTGTTGACTGCGAATGAGTATCACAGAATTTCACAGGGAATGCCCGCAATGCGCAACAAATGAAATTGGTCAATGTATCTAAAAGGATTGGGAAGGGGAAGGATATAGATTGCTCAATGCATATTCATGTGCAATGCAATCTGCACTTGAGCATAACTGGAGGTTCATATCTTGAGTTCATCTCCTCATGCAGAGGTCATTCCGGGAAATAGATTTCATCCAACGTCGACAAACCGCTTAAAACCATGCTCGGTCTGAAGCCGAAGCCAGTTTGGTCTTTACCTGAAATGAATATCGCACATTTCGAATAGGCTTGACCTTGTGCAACTAAGCATTCAAAAAAATAAAAATGTTCCGTTTGTTCTTAATATTTCTGAATCAATTATTCGGGTGATTTAAGGGCACCAACTCTTATTATAATTTTAAGCGGAAATTAAACGTTTCCGTTTAAATTTGAACTACATAGATGAAATGTTTATATCATCAAAGCCAAAAACTGCAAAACACCACTTCACTTACATTGAAGTTTCTACGACTATTTGAATAGTTTTAAAAGCCAACTCGGATGCAAAGTGATTACATTTTACACTAAAGATATTAGATTACTATATTAATGTCGGGATAGGTTTAAACATCGGGAAATAGTGTTTCAATGGTATTCGGTTTCGCAATTTTTGTCCGAAATCATGAAATAAAGTCACATTGGACGCTGGAGCAGTGCGATTTCCTTTTCACAAGGACTGGCTTAATCAGTATCTAATGCAGAAATCGCGTTTAATGAGTTCCGCATATTTAAAAAGGTATATGTATATACAAAAACTCTAGTTCTCATGTTCCTACCCACACAAAATAACACTTTATCCCAAGTGCTCTTGCAGGAAGGTATATCCATTTGCATAAACCATTAACCGTGATTACATTGACTACGTTGTGAAATTATTCAACTTCTAAATCTGAGTTTTGTTTCACATGAGAAAGTACCTGGAAGCCTGAATAAAAGGTTTTATATACCCGATCCCCATGTACTATCCTACTTTCTCTACGATTTTGGACCTGCTGCGTGGCCAACTTTCCAGCTCAATATTCATTTTCGGTACAATTTCTGTTTCGAAAGCCTTATCAAGTTTGTTTACAAAAAGTTTAGGTTGAAGTTTTTTTCTGTTTAATTAGTAATTTCATTAAATATGGATGATTAAGATTATCAGAAAGTCATGATCCAACTTTTGAAATAATCCAGCAAGTTGAAGCACTTCATTCCCACTAAGGCAACTCGGTATTAAGATGAGAAGTTATGTCGTAGTACGATAGGCTTTGTCTTGGGTACCAATGGTACGACACAGGTTGCCGTTATGAACCTTTGAACCCGACGCAGTAGAACGTTACAGTTTAACCAGAAGGTATAAATGTAGTCGAATTTAATACGATTTTAGACAGTGCACGTATCATTTATTGTTACAACATATCGCACATGGCGAAAAATGACAAAGCAAATGAATACCTGAATGTGAATACACGAATAACGTCTTAAAAATGCTTAACACTACTTTAATTCTAATTCACTGGATTCGTCCTCATACTCTACCCAATTACTGAGTCTCTTCTCACCGAAAATTCTGGTCCATAGTGTGAGAAGGGGTGGTGCCAAATATTTTGATTTGACTGACTTATGTTCATGAAATAAATTAATATTGAGGCTGAAGACAAGTCCGAAGAAAACAGTGGTAAAAAAAGTAATCATCGGAACCCAGAGATACGACACGGCCAGAAAATTTGAGAGCGGGGAGTAATCTTGATCTTTCCAAGCATCAGGCATACCGTCACTTTCATGAAATGGAGGCACCATCGTTGAATTAGTTAAATAGCACCTATCTTGCCGAAGCTTTTGATTTGGCAAATTATCCCCAGCTACAATTGATCCAATTCCAAGAAATAGGGTGATGGTCAACGAAGGTATCATTCCCATTATTGAACCCTGAAGTCAAAATTACATGTTTAAATACTGTGTTTAATTTATTCAATTAAATGGAAAACCTTCATAGCTCAATTGCTTGGATTTTAATATTTTACATATTTTCTGCTATTTCCTGTTCCGAATTCTCCAAATGGAGGGCTACACGGACAATGTAGATAGAATAAGGAAGTAATTAGTGTAAATGTCCTTACCAGGGCGTTGCACCAAGGAAAGAATATTCCTAAGGTGAAAATTCCTACGATTGGTCCCAAAAATGTTCCATGGATTACGACGGCAAACTGTATCCAGAATCGAATATGAATTTAACATAAACTTTATAAAAACTCTACTTGAGCCTAACCTGATTAACTTTTAGATTTAAAAAAAAAGTAGTCTGACTCACTGGTATGAGATTTCCAACTGAACTCATAACAAAGATAATCCCGAATGAAATCGTTCCACCGAGTAGTGAAAGCAGTCTAGAAATATTTCTCAGTTGACGATCCGAGAAGCCAGGACGTAAGGGTTTCACAAAGTCTGTGACAATTACCGCTGGAATTGCGTTTAGAGCAGTTGAAATTGAACTACATTAAAATAAACCTAAATTAATAACTGAGTATACTTATATCCGCATTAAAGGAGTCAAATAAGGTACATTACCTTAAACTCCCACAGAGGAGCCCTGCAACGAATAAGCCGGGCATTCCCACATAGTCCCGCATTACGTCCATCACGAATAATGGGACAAGTTGATCTGCCGCCATGTCTTCCTGCAATTTAGCTCATACCGTATTATCATATATATTGCAAAACTAACATTGTCCTCTACAAGCCCTAACACGGATACTGTAATCCCCTAACTCGTAATAGGAAATTGGAAACCTTAAATTGTAGATGAAAATGCTACGTAACTATGTACATATATCTAGCCTACATACCTTGAATGTGACGGGATCGCAGTCTTTATATTTGGCCAGTACTATGACCCCGGCAAACAGACACAATAAACCCACCACATTGAGGCCGATCAAGTTGATCCAAATAGACCTAATAAACAAAGTATGAATTTAAGCTACAGGACCCACCATTTAATGTCTATAAGTCGGGAATTTTCTACGACGCAAAATTGTATAAAATGAATTTACATTAGTGTCAAATATTTTTTCTACAGGTTTATGTTTCAAAATGTTATCCGGTTATACTAAAATGTTTTGAAATAAAATTGACTAAATTGTCCAAACTTATCTATTCTCTGTATTTTAGTATCTTAGGCCCGTGCCATTGAAATAGTTGGAACAGAGAGATAGCGCTGGACATGAGTTTGACTAGCAGCGACGAATGGAAGCCATGAAAACGGGGAACCAATAATGGCCGTCCACATGGTTTGTCTGGTTCTTGGATCCGTGTCCCATCTGAAATTCAAGTTATAATTTTGATCCATCTATTACCACCATTTCTGGACCTAGATTACCTACATAACCAAATGAAGTCGATCCATGTCCTTTGCTTTTTGCCAAACTTCGTTAATTCCACCGCCATCAACAATTCCGATCCCAAGCACCGCACCCAGGGATGCGAATAATATCAGTTCTTGTAGAGTGTCTGACCATAACACTGCCTTTAAACCTCCCTGTATCGTACATGCAAAACATAGAATGCAAATTGTCCATTTGCTTCGAACAAGGTTAAAATACTGAAGATCATAACTTACTATTGATGAATAAAGAATACAAACGATGAAAATAGTAGCACACGAAATGTATTTGTTTATTCCAATAACTAAATATAATAAAGTTTGATTATTACCAAGTTTATCAATAGCATGTCATCATAGTAAGTAAGAGCACACAATAGTACCTAATTAATATTTTACCTTGATCAAAAGCAAGAGCTGGAGCCCATACACTCAGCGGCATAACGAGTATCTGGTTGAACGTAAAGTTACATTGTTTAAAAATAAATTTCGAAATTAGGACTCTGCTTCACTCCGTGTTAATATTTCTATATTTGTAACCTCAAAAATACTGTATAACGTACCATATGAACTACTGCACAAGCGGAAACGGAGCGTCGAACTTTAGCGTTGAATCTGACTTCCAAATACTAGAATTACAGTTCGAATAAGTATGAGTGGCAACATCAATGAATACGAGGGCTGTCGCCAAACTAATGTGGATCCGTTATCTCCGAATTGACAATGGGTATTTTGAACTTCGGTTTTATTTTTTTGAATTTAAAACGTTTTACTAAATTTTTAATAAAACTCGTTGGACTAACATTTTTGCGTGAAAGTTTTAGGGTTCCTATTAAAATCGTTCTATTAACGAACTGTCAAATTTCCAGCCCATGGTTTGAATTATTGCCAATTTAGAGATACAGAAGTTTGAGCACAGTACCAACATTAGCTTTGCAACTAAACTTCGTATTTCTGACATATTCTCATAAAGTATTTGACCTACTTCATATGCTGAGGTCATCTGAAGTGTCCAGTAAACAGGAAGATACAAATAAGACACTGCCAGAGCGAGGAACACATGACAAACCCAGCTCCAAACGTTGAGTCCGTAGTAATAGGTTTCTACGGGCAAGCCGAGAAGCATGACGCTGGATATCAAACTATTTAACAGTTGCACAAATTAGTCGTATTATTCTGGAAATATATTACTTGATTTTATAAACTAGGTACTGACATAATCATCACATAATTGACGAACCTTCCGAGCAAACTCATAGCAACCGGAAATAGAGACATGGTTCTACCCGCCATCAAGTACTCTTTATTCGTCTTGTTCTTTTTGTCGAAAAACCCATAGTAAACTCCGATTCCAATGGAAGCTACCAGCGTGACTACCACTACACAATAATCCGGCCATTTTAGCGTGGTGGGAATGGAGCTGAAGATGGACTCTCTCTCGGTGTCGTTCATCATTAGAATCCTACAAATGAACTACAAACTATCACAGCGTAATGAACTATTGAACGGATTGTGCGTTGTGTCACATTTTTCATTCTGATATAATCAACTGGAATAGGATTCAAAGCAAAACTAATCAAAACTTAAATCATAATGGGATTATAGATAATTTCAATTTACCTACTTGTCTATGACAACATTGTCAGCAATGTACTTTTGAGCACAAGGGATTGACGATGACAGTTCAAGCGGCATAGTGTGCACGACATGACCACGACACGAAGCAATGTTTCTGACTAATGTGTATAGTACATATAATTGAAGGTTATAATTCGGCGATAAATTGGACTTCAAAAATGCCTTCAACAGTGTGCATCGTGGAGCCGTTCTGGATGCGGCTCACGACAAGGTTCCTGCCCTATACCCCTTCATTCACCAGGCTTATGCCTTCCCATCGTTCCTTCTTCACGGTGAATTCGTGATTTCTTCGGAGGAGGGTGTCCAGCAAGGGGATCCATTAGCTCCCGCACTATTTTGCTTGGCCACCCAGCCAATTCTGGAAGATTTGAACTCATCCCTGAATGCCGCTTTTCTGGACGACGAGTCCTTGGGCGACGAAGACGCCGAAGTCGTGGTCGAAGACCTGAAGGAGGTGCTGTCCAGGTCGGCCGCAATCGGACTGGAACTCAATCCAGCCAAGTGTGAACTATTCGTGATGAGCAATAATCAGCCGGCCGCAGTTGACGAGATATCGGAACTCCTACCAGGAGTCAAAATCTTGGACCTCAGTGCCTGTGAACTGCTTGACGCACCCCTCACCGACGATGCCCTACCTTTAGCCCTGGATAAAAAGATTCAGCAGATCAAACTACTCGCCGAGCGTTTACCGCTCCTGAAATCCCACGCAGCACTATTTATTCTCAAGAACTGCCTTGCCATTCCTAAGATGGTATACCTACTGAGGTGTGTCCCTTCATGGAAAACCCCAGACCAATTAGCATCTTTCGATACCGTGATGCGGGATTCGCTCGAAAAGATCACCAATGGAGTCATGGACGACCAATCCTGGGCCCAAGCTTCTCTTCCTGTGGCCAGAGGTGGCCTCGGTATCCGCAGTGCACTGCATCTATCTATCCCTGCCTTCTTGGCATCGTGTGCAAGCACCGTGGAGCTCGTGGCCGCAATTCTCGGCACCCCACATGAGGACCCTGACAGACCAGAAGCTATGGCTCATTGGTTACACATGACCAACTCGTCCCCGGAACCCTCGTCCAACCTACAAAGCGACTGGGACCGACCCGTACTGGAGCAACTTTCAGGCTCTGTCCTTGCCAACGCCCATACAGTCAAGGACAAGGCCCGAATCTTAGCCAGCAACAGGAACGAAGCCGGTGGTTGGCTCAAAGCACTCCCTAGCCCAAATCTTGGCACCCTTCTCGACGATACCTCAACCACAATTGCGGTTTGCCTACGGTTGGGCATGCCCCTGTGTCACCCCCACCGTTGCCGTGGCTGCGGAGCCAA
>JAQFYT010002902.1:0-11836 GCA_034694925.1 Ceratophysella denticulata
TGAAAACCACGATTATTAAGTTTTGTTGTATTTTTTTAATTCTTCTGAGCCATTGATTGATAAGACCACATTTCAATAATATGATAATTCTCAATTTCTCTCTCAATTTTTATCCTTTTGATTTTTCTATCTACAATTGTACAATTTTAATTTTCGATAAAAGGTTTCAGTTTTGCCAAACTGACCGACTACCCCATAAATCCGCGGACATTTTCGTGGGTAAGGTTTTTTTTTTACCAATAATCAAAAGACCTTAACTCAGATTCTTTGGATCAGAGAGACACTTATTAGATCACTAGCCTATGCGCTAGTCGTAATACACGTAAGATATGGTGACCTTTGACCTCTAACAGTATAAGTACTAATACACAAACTCTCGCTCTAGTGGAACGCCACCCCTACAGAGGGAGTGCTCCATATGTTACTCTACCTCTAATGCATGCTGAGACCTGGACGGTACTAATTCCGGATAAAATTTTGGTGCACTTTACTTGTTCTTAATCTGAATAGGAACTCTAACAAATACAAACAGCACATCTCTGGAAAGCCTGATGAAGATTCAAGAATCAATATTACAAGCCTATTGACCGAAATGCAAATAAATAAACCGTTGCAAGGTAACCGGGGGGAGCGGAAACCAGCAGATTATGTAATTAGGTATAATCAAGTCATACTTTAGCATGTAAGATTTTAAGTATTTGCTGAAACTCTAGTTTGGCACTTAGATAAAGAATCAATCCAAATCAAATACCAATGTGCAATATATTATGCTTGCACCTACAAGATATTTATCACAATTTATTCAATCAGAACTTACATATATGTCAACAGCACTTACTGGTACTGTTTATTGAGTTAACTGTCAACAAACATTTTTGAATTTGAACTTCTATATTTCAACCAATCACTGGACGAATAAATTGTCCGTCGCAGCGCCGTGGCACCTTAGACGATTGTAACGCATGTACAGCTGTACAGGCACCAAGAAATACCATTAAAATATCTTTGCTGTGCGGTGTGCGGAAAATTTTAATCAAAGTCGCCCAGCTTGAATGTTCTATTATTTCTGGGGTGGACTTGGAATGTGCGCGGAAATTGGAGCTTGTCTTGAACTGGGAAGATGGAGAAAGCAGGTGGTCTTTGGAGTAAGCGGAGGAGGCTGAGAACGTGAGCCCCAGCCTCCACGGTTGCGTGGACATGGACTTCTCTCGCTTTCGCTTTCTCGCTCTCACCGAAGAAACTCAGTCCAGGCTCTCCCCTCACTCAACGCTCAACCACACTCCCGGTCAGAGCAAGGCATTTTTCCTAAACCTCCTTTTGTCTCAAAGGAAGCGTTTGGCAGTTGGCAAAAATTGTCCATTCTGAATTCCAGCAAGTGTTGGGTCTGGTCTGAAGCTACCCACTCCGGTTCTCAAGCAGCAGACCAAGGAGACAGGAATTCCTGGCTGGGCAGGCCTTCTGGCCTGGTACCACAGAGCTTCGAGCCCACGCGGAACAAATAACATATACCTAGAGATAGTATGCCTCAGTTCGACACGAGCCCAGACGCTTTCCCTCCAGTTCTTCATACAATTGTTATTGAACCGAAGGAATCTCCTCCGTGAACGAAACACTTTCCCCAAAATTGGTTCTGCTATTTCTGGTTCGTGGTTTGTGGGTACTCGTCGCTCTCACTGTTAGCAGAACGTTTAACTTTCCGATCAACAAAGGGACTACTACACTATTAAATTTATCTCAACGCTTTATTGGTATACACAAGATCGTTAAGAGTTTCGTTGACATGGAAGAGTAATGCCATTTGTGTTGCGTTGGACCTGGAATTCAAGCTCTCAAAAGCGTAAGTCTTTTCATATTGTCTCTCAGAAAGCTTGTATGGAAGTATTTCCGTGAACACCATTTACTCTCGCTCGCTAGCTTATTTAATTGCTTAAACGGCACAGCTTCATAGTCGCATAAACTGCGCTGACAATGATCTCGAGTTCACGGCACAGAAATAGCATAGCCTTCTAATTTATATCTCATGCCAAAACGTTAAGATGAACCTTTGTAAACCTAATCGAGCAACGTCGATCGAGCGGGAATCAATTATGCGCCCTATGCTTATCGTCGTCTTCACAATTCTGGATTATTTTCTATATTTGTTTAATAAGTACGTATAATAAACCTATATTACCTCTAGCCCCACATTTATGCTTGACTGTCACTAGCGGTTGAGCAGAAGAAAATGAAAAAAAGAAAGAAATAACCTAGGCGTTTCCCGGTAGCGAATGTCAGTATAACCTTGGGTTTGTTCTACATTCTACATATTTGTAGTATCATCTTATATAAAATACATCCTGATAAGCTATATGTATCTCACCGTGTTTTATATTTGTACTGAAAAACCTAACCTAACAACCCCCACATTTCCACAAAAGCTTTGATCCGTTTCACTTTTTAGAATAATTATCCGCAATTGAATTAGCTATTCATAAGCTTCTCAATACCCTGAGTTTGAACACATGTAGGTTTAGCTAACATCGTTAGGTACTTATATTTGCACTATTGCTGTTGGGAAATATATAAACGTGTAAAGATAAATGGACTTTTGTCGCAGTATACTTAGTTTTTTTTAGCAAGGACTCTTCAGGATCCCTACAGAAGCGTCTCGAAAATCGGTGTGGAGGGGAAATACTAGGAATTTTTCTTGAAAAGTATTCAAATTTGAAAAGCATTCAGAGTCATCAGAGTGCAGCCAATTCAAAATCCTCAAAGTCACAAATAGGTTCAATTAACATAATTGCCAAATTACCAGCATGTTCCTGTTGTTCTCCACAGTCACAACTTGTTTATTTTACTTTTCAAATTTGAAATTTTATAAAATACTACATTGAAACCTTTTTAAAAAACATCGGCCTGGTAAGTGTTTACGCAAACAATCATAAAACACAGTCGCGCTTGAAACAAGAATAGCACATATTGCAAACCTCTCTAAACAACTACAGCATCTGTAGTCAGTTAAACGGGGTCCCTCTGTAGAATTATATTCGCTTCCAGTGCTGTATTGATAGAGTCGTTTTCATCCTTTATTATGAAATGCTTGTTCCTTTATTCACTTTATGCACATTAGCAAAAATTATCCTCGTTTCTAGTATCGCATTACAGGAGTCGTAATCATAATAAGTTAACTAATTCTGGTTACTTAATCCTATGACGCACATATGTAAGAATTATAATTGCTTCTGGTGTATAGACGGACAGATAGGGGCATCCTATAAGACATGCTTGTCTATTAAATTAGTCTTAATTGCTTCAATGGGTCTTTATATAAATAATGCAGCGCTTCAAACATTACTACTACATCCCATAAACATCTTCAAACAACTACCTTATATCTATATTTAATCAGGTCATTTAAAGAAACAAAGTATGTCATCTCTTATTATCTAATAAGAGATTTGTATAAACAATGCAGGGTTTCAAGCAAGATTGCTGCATCCCATAAACATCTTTAAACAACTACCTAATCTCCTGTTACCCAATGAGGTCATTTAAAAAAACAAAGCACCGCTTCAACAAGACTGTCAAATTCCATAAAAACCTTCGTACAACTGCTTCATCTCAAATTCTCAGGAACGTAGACTCCCATTTTGCTAAATGTCGTAATGCCGAATACAGTATAATGAAGAAGTCCTACAATGCCATACTCTAGTCCATGACATCTTCTGGTCCCAAGGTGCCGTAAGGCAGGTTTTTTGTACGTGGGAAGCTGCCTCCCTGGAGCTCGCTAAACAAGTCTAACAACAGTGGTCACACACATCTTGCAAGTTAATATGCTAACTATAACACACTCGCAGGTGTGAGATATGGACAGAGCAGTTAAAGGCTTGTACAGATAGTTAGACAAATCCATTGTTTTGATTAAACTTGATACTTGCTGTTGATAATATAAAAAATTCCAAGAATCAACCATCAATAGTCAAGGAATACAAACAGCTTGAAAGCGAATTCTCAATATGTGAGCCTTAATAACATCCGCCTGTGTGTAAACAATAATTTCAAGTAATTCTTAACGCAGAGTCTTCACCAGTACTATATAAGCTTTTCGGCAAAAGTAATGAAAATTGGAGAGGACGAGAGAACACTTTTATATAGTAAATATCAGTATTTCAAAAATGGTTGAAATGTTAGAAGCACTGGCTGGATTTTGAAAATTATGGAACGATCCGTAAGACTGAAGTTACATTTGATCCGAAGTTCTGTGTTGCTCCTCTGATCCATTTTTGCTTGGATTGTCTTGGGCGTATCTCTTAACAAGAGGAAAGGCACCAAAAAAAATACGTGTAACGACCAATAATGCGCTAAGCGAACAGTCAGTGTACTTTTAGCGAAAACGATTTCCCGGCCTAGGAACGAGTCAATTCAAATTTCAGTCTATGCTTTGAAAATTGTGGACAAACAAAGTATCTTATACATGATCTCTGCACTACAATAGTCACAACCTGTTTTTGTTGTACCGTCGTCACAGGGGCAGTGCTTAACGTCATTAGTCCTCGTGGTTTAATTAGAGAGTTACTATTATTTGCCCCGATTTTACCATGAAGCTGGATTGGACTGAAAATATGCTTCTTCACTCTCATGGGAACTGAAAGGATAATAGTTGAAAAACATGCAGAACTTAATAATAGACGGGATAAAATGTGTTCGTGACGATAGAGCATTTTGTGTAAAGGAGCCACACTATTACTTGCACCCAAGTATAGGGTTTTGGTAATATCCGGGCAGCGTCTTTACAAATCCTGTTGGCTTTCATCCGATTCTCCGGAATCCGATTCCCGAACAAATCACGAATTTCGGCTGAACTTAGCGGTCCAGCCGATACTACAGGTTAATACAACTTTGGAAAGCCCCAGAAAATCAAGAACAACCTTTCGTTCATTTGGTTGTACTGCATAATTAATTCCAATGAATCAAGCAAAAGAATTCAAACACCAATGAATTGGCACAAATTAAATCAAAATCGGCGCGAATGTGAAAGCCTTACCAAGCCGGTCATCAAAATTACACTTATTGACCGATTTGTTGATTTGAGTTAGGTTTTCGCAAGCTTAGGTGAAAATGTGAACCTGTTTTTAACCAGGCGGAAGCTAAACTAACTACAGTGGCGCCGTAAAATTCAGTAATCCCTTATACTCAACCATATGTAACTTTTAGAATATAATATCAGTTTTACAAGTGTTCACCGACGCGTCCTTCTTGCAAAAGTAAGACAGGGGTGCCCAGTATTTAAAAACACGTGCTCAACATTGCGAGCCGTAACCAAGGATGAAGTAGCAGACATGACGTACTACTGTATGTGAGCCTACAGGCTTTGTAAACACGCATCCGGGCACTGTCTTTCATTAGTCTCTCGATCGGAGTTGAAGTGAAGAAAGTAATCGCTTCTAAACATGCAGGATTAAAGATCCGATTTTGTATGTCCGGGAAGGAAATTGTATTGTCGAGCATGAATACCTTCATACTTACGTATATAAGTAAAGTCCTACAATTTGTGGTGGAATGGTATCTCTCTGCTCACCATAAAATTTAATCATCGACCCCCCCCCCCCGCTCCTGAACAGAGGGTATATTATTTAATTGAAGTTGAATCTTATAAAAGAATAGGCTTTATAATGCATAATTATGATAGTGCGAGTGCGTAAAATGCTCAGTCTTAACTCGCAGCTAAATCGCAGCAAAAGCAAGGGTTTTGTTACAGAGATAATTAATTGTAAAAAACCCTAACAGACATTTCTATGTATTGCCAATTGCCATCCAAAAATACAATTAAGCAAAAATCGTGCATGATAAAAAAACTTATTAAAATAGAAACGCGTTTTTTTCAAAATTCGTCAGAAACTCGCAACTAGTAAAACCTATTTTACCTATTCAAAAAGTAAGTGCGAACGCGATATGAAAGATTTATAAAACGCAAAGCTGTTATAATCCTGTTGAAAATGAAGCAAAATAGGCGCTTACAACGAGAAACTTTGGAAACACTTTTGATAACGTGGAAATCTCCAGGAACAAAATCTTCAAGTCACAAAATTCCATTAATTTTAATACACCTAAGCGTTATGTAGGCGCTTTGTAATAGTATATGCACTATTAAGCGGATTAATTTATTAATTTCTAAAAGCAATTTCTAAGAAGTCCAAGTCTCAACGAACATCTAAACAGCACAATCAAGCGGATAAAGTCTTTAAAAAATATGTCAATCTTACAGTACAGTACGCAGTTCCCAAACCCATATACCGGGGTGAAAGCTTCAAACTCATTTTCACTGCATCCAATGCCAAGTCCTGAGTTATTCGGTTATTCCATAATGTTTCCTCCGCGCTTTTACCCAAGCTGATCGTTAGGCAGATTTCTTAAATTCCGAATGCGTAGCTAGATCCTTGGATTTCCAGAATTCACATTACCACATGGTTATCAATACGTGATGCAAATCTGAATGACACCTTAATGTAAAAGTATTCAATCCCGCGAACAAGGCGGCAGCACGTACCAGGACAACTGTCTAAGTATTGACTAGGTATGATAAATGACTACCGCGGATAGTAAGTGCTCGGCTTTACTTCCGGTGCTTCAGTTAGTAATATATATGTTTATGTACGTAAATATGTATAAGTTATTGGTGCATTAGGTCTGGGACTTTCTGGGATAATGATAATGACACGTTTGCGCGGTGAGACTCCTGACCTCCAGCGATATTCTAAATTGTAACTAGGAGTTCTCCACAGGCGATTTCACTATGTGAGCTTGGAGCTGTTTCTAACGATGTTGAAATTGAAAATAGCAGATATCCCTGGTAGAGTATTATTTGCACCGTAACGTCGGTACCTATTCAGAGTGAGCAAAAAGGGTGCTGGACACGAAGCCCCAGGAGTTGGGACTAGTCCGCTAAACCAAATCATTCATCCATCATGCCCTGTCGCTGTCAGGCTGCCTGCATTGAATTCCACTTCCTTTTCCTTGGTTTCCACTGGATTCCCGTGTTGGAAGATGTTATTCTGGAGACTGACTGGACTGGAGCCTGCCTAGCCGCGTGATTCCATTCACAGGGCGTTTCGCTAACAAAATCTACGTCGTTGGTGAATCTCAGGTATAGAATTTTTCTTAATTCTGGTTAGGTTAGGTCAAATTTCTCCCGCGTGCCCTGGGGGCACTTAACGAAACATGACCTAACCTAACCCGAATGAAGAAAAATCCTCTGCGCACGTTTATGAGAACCTAACCAAACCGTAATGAACTTAGCTCTCTGCTACGACATAATTTTGTTAGCTAAACGCCCTGTGAATGGAATCACGCTGCCTGGCCGCATGGAAATGGGACTGTGACTTGTTTCCTTCTTCCGACTCCTTCCTGCATAGTAAGGTGAAGCATACGTCATAGTGTACCTAGAGTGGGACTGGGAATCCCTCGGATCGGGTTGATGGAATGTTTTGTGCATGCAGGAGTCGGGTTGTGTGTCGGAAGGATTTATAGTGTGTACAAAGTAACGAAATATCGATCAGAGAAACCAAATAAAATATTGCGATAGGCTGAATAATATAATAATAATGTATTCTGTGCGGAGCGGAGGGAGGAATATGTTGGAAGTAGCGGGCTGTGAATCCAATCCTATCTGGTTAATATAAATATTTACTTACAAAACGAGAAACAATATTACTTGATAGGAGATGGAAGGAAATTCCCGAGTTTTTCGCTTGGAGAGAGAATAAATAAACTTTCTTTCCGTGTATTAGTTACACCGGAGAGACAGACTCTCTCCGCATGCGAGCGCGGGCGGACGGAGACGAGGACCACCACCCATCATTCTACCAGGAGGAACTGAGTGAGGAAAGCAAGCCGTGTGTGTTTGCTTCCCCATCATATTATTTCCCTCAGCTCTTTCATACTCTTTAATTTGTTCCAGACGAGTTGTTGAATAGTTGGTAATAAATTCAGCGAGTAGACTTTTATCCTCAAAACACTGTCAGTGAATGACATCTGTCTTCTTGTGACATTTCCAGATGAGGTTCGAGCTGGAGGGCGGCCGTTAAGGAGCGGAGCAAACAAAGTGACGTTTATCAAGATGGACGGCTGAGAGAGGACTGCCTACCTACTTCACTCCCGGATGACAGCCCCACAATTCCATTCTCGAACTCAGCACAAATGTCCCTGTATAACACCACCCACTTCAACAAGTTGAATTGAGTTGAGACGGGCGCTTTGGAAGAGCTAGATACAGGGCAACCCCAGTTATACCTCGCACCAGTGCTTCTGACATGGCGGGGGTGACACACAGGTCAGTGGACAATGATCCGACGACCGACGCACCCACCACTCTTCATGGCTTCCAACCCTCCTTTCCCCATGACGCAGCGCCCACGGCTACTCAGAACTATAAGCTCTCGACTGACGCGCTGCTGAACGCCTCTCTGCCTCACGGTTCCCGGGACTGGGACGAATACGCCGCGCCCAGACAATCCAGCACCCCGGTGGGGTCCTTCCAGCTCCTTGGCACTGCTCCGGACCTCAACCCATCTCTGGGCAGTGTGAGGACGTGGTGGAACGAGACGAAGATGGAGTTCACCGGGGACAGATGGGGCATTTCCACCTGGTTCCCGGAGACCGGGAACAATGTCACGGGCGGAAATGAGCTCCTGAGCCTTCCGCTCTTCGCTTCCTCCAACGAATCCTGCACCTTCTACGCCGACAACTCCAGCTTCATGAACGATACGAACTGTACCGACACCAACGTCACCTTCGACGGGGAGGTCATGCTAAAAAATTACTGGGCCCTACTCCTCCTTGTCTTTCCGCTCTTCACGGTTTTCGGAAATGTCCTCGTCATACTCAGTGTCAAACGAGAGCGATCACTTCATAACGTTACCAACTACTTCATAGTCAGTCTCGCCGTTGCAGATTTGCTCGTTGCTGCAGCCGTCATGCCTTTCGCCGTCTACTTCTTGGTAATTACCCATTTTTATATTCTTGTTTACCGACTAACTTATGCGTATGCATGGCTCTTTACAATACATGACAAATCGTTAAAAACTAAACGACGTCGTAAGTCCAAGTGGACCTATCCAGTTTTCCTGTATTCCGGTTAGGTTCGGTTGGTAGTTCTGTTCGTGATACACTTTTGAGCTAGTTTTTCATTACCTAACCTAAAAATTATGAATCACAACACGCGAATCCTTAAAACATCCTACACCTTTCGACCTTCAACTTCGGCCATTTTCCTGATCTGATCGGATATGTTGAACACGAACTCACAATCGTAATGCCTTTCCAGCTGAACAGCCGAAATCTTTCTTTAAAACTTTTCTGCCTCGTCCTAAAGGAGGAATTCAGATGTACCCAACCAAAACTTTTAAGTTTAACATTTTGAGGGGAAGCATTTCGGAGATGGGAAATACTGTGTGAAAGATGAATTACGCAACTTAAATGTCAATGAGCTCATATGCCTATGTCAGAAAGTAAAGTAGTATTAACTGACACTGAAAGTACGTACCCTGTACTCTCCACTAAATACAATGCCACAATACTACTAGGTTACCTATGTTATTTTCGATTTCGAAACACGAAACATATTATTCATTATTATATATGCTCTCAATATTATTGTCTTTGAAATTCTCTACAACCACACCATTATTGAGGCGAAAAACTTCTGCTGGCTGCTTTACGTAAATAACTTCCTGACTGTAATGTTGAAATTTGTAAGCTCTATACGTACACATATACTCCCATAACCACAGGTGCATTATTCGATTCTCTCCCAAAAAACTGACTCAAGTCTGAATCTCAATAGATTAAGTTTAACAAGAACAAGGCAAGGGTTGAGATACAATAGAGTAGGTATCTACAACAGTCAACAAGAGCCAGTTCAAAATTAACGACCGACGATTCAACTAGATAGGTATATATTTTTATCTCCTCTAATCTCGGTACTGTGGTGTCTTCACTAACGCGCGATAAATTAGAACCACGCACCTACCATTACCATAAATCATAACCGAGGGAACGTTGATAGGCGGGGAATATATGTCTGAAATCTGAACTTTTTGTATTATATATCCTTCATGGATTGACTAAAGATTAACGGTTCCATACTATTGCGCAAAACCTCCACAGTATTGTCCGATTTTGGATTGGAAATTACCATTAACGCCATTGAGTTTGAGAAAATATAAAATGGCGTGTGTGTAGTACTGACTCTTATCTGACACAATAACGGATCGATCATTACGGAAACCCATTCCTTCGAGCGAGTGAAAGATGATTCTGGAAATTGGAAATCGGATCATTATTCATTTTAAGAATAAGGAAAACCATCTGAATTTTGATTGAACCACCAAAGCGAAAAAGCTTTCCTTTTGAGGTGTTTTTGTTATGTGTAGAATATGGAAATATCCGGGTTTGAAAGCTATGACTTTCGTCATTTGACGATATGGCGTTCAATTACATTACTACACCCGCGGAGTGTCACAACAACAGTGTGAGGAAAAAAGTACACCAAAGGATGATTCTATCTCCAAGATTACATTCAACATCCGGATCCTGATCTCTGTGGAAGGATTGAGGATGGGAAAGAAACACGTCAGCGCTATATTTTCCAGGTCATCAACGTAACTCCCTCATGGCTCTGCTCTAGTTCTGATTGTGACTTGTGTCCCGAAAGTCCCAACAACAGAAAAGCGGAGGACGCCCAGTTGAGAAAACGGGATATGAATTCAAGATTTCATTTTTCTCCAATCGTGAATGCAGATCGTGGGTTGAATCTTGTAGCAGTTGACGAGTTTCGGGGTTTGAGGTAGAATCAGTCCACATGGCAAACACAAGGGAGGACGGGTAAGCGGAGAGATTTTGATCAGAGCCGAGATATTTGATGAAGTCTATTTGCACAATCAGTCAATTGAATTCTTGCCTTCTCTTCTGCCCTGCGTTCAGTTGGAAATGTATATATACGTACGTTGTTAGGAGGAGGGACCTCAAAGTAGAAGATGATCATGATGGGAACGGAAGAGAGAATAATGTCTCTGGTTCCTTGTGATATTTAGCTCTTGGCTTCCGTGGGGTGGGGCCTGGAGTTGGTAGCTCAGCTCGCTCAGCTCCAGAAGAGCTCAGCTCCTCCAAAACTCTGTGTCGTATGCAAATACATAAATCGCTGCGTTCCTCCCTCTCCAAGATTTACGGGGTAATTGTGAAGGAGAGCTTTGAAATTTGGCGATCCAATAAATGGAATTCCAGTTCTGTATTGGGCCTTTCCTCCCTTTCCTATAGCTCTCGTATCCTAATCGTAAGTAAATTGAGCGTAGAATAATTGCTCCCTCAATCTGTTTGACGTAGTCTCTCTCTCATCTTATTAGATTATGGATTAAACTCCGATCCACTGCCTCGTACTGCTCCGAAGAACCAAGGGCGGGCGCGGACTCGATTTCCCATCATCAGCATCTCCTCTCCAATTTACTTGGAATTGCAAAGTGGGGCCGTGGGGCTCTTCACATCTCAAAATCTCAATCCCTGACTCGAAATAAACTGACGTCGAGCATAATTCTCTCAAACATACAGTTACATAAAATTTATGTAGGTACTTGAACTGTCCACTGCAGACTGCTGCAGAGTCCGATTCCCATATCACGAATTTTATTCGTCAGATATAAATAACTCACTCTCAACGGTCTCTTCAGCAACACTTTATGACTTAGTTTATATTTAATGAGCCTAACATTATTATTTGCAAAAAAATAATTCAACCGAATTTTAACCAAGAAGTTTTCCTGCAGACTGAAACTCGGATAACCTATACCAACATTTGATGAGAATG
>JAQFYT010002903.1:0-11834 GCA_034694925.1 Ceratophysella denticulata
GAGGCAGTTTTGCCTCCCGGATGCGAGTTTGGCGTCGGGAGGCAAAACTGCCTCCCTGATCTGGACTGTATTGCGGACAGCGGACACACTTAAATTGTGCTAATTGGATAGTAAACAATTAAATTCCTTTAAATGCGTATATACGGTGACGGTGGACGGAAATATTAATTATGTTTCATTCTAATTTTTCAGATGGCTCCAGTTCCAGCAAACAGAACGATGGAGATTCGGCATCTCTGGTATCAGAGATCTCAGACACGTTTCGGGGTGGTGGTGCTGGACAAGGATTTGCGTCTGCCAACTCTGCTTCTGCTAATGATCTCCGGATATCTGCGCCAACATCTTTGGAAGAAGATCCCAGATCCTTGACATTTCCAAGTCCTGATACGAAACGGGCTGGAGTAAAGAAACTGTCCGTATCAACTAATTTGAAGCCTCAGCACATCCATCGCTCCGACTCTAGCCTTTCCAATCGGTCCAATACGTCTCCGGAAATCATGGAAGGAAATGTGTCACCGTTTGAAACAAGAACACTCCCTAATGTTCTCAGGAGAATTAGCAATTTAATTGCAATGGGGACGCATGTATGTATGTTCTAAGTTCTACAGATTTCACCAGTATTTGAAACACTAATGGAGTTTCTCTAAATTGAATTTCTGTTTCAGAATCAATCAGATATAAAGAAATATTGGATGCCGGACTCGGTGAGCAAGGAATGCTACGACTGTGCGGAGAAGTTCACAACATTCCGAAGAAAGCATCACTGCCGAATTGTAAGTAGCAATGTCCATTCAGTTTAATACATATCAATGAATTATTATGTGGCTGTTCTATGAGTGGTATTACATATTTTGGTTCTTTTCTGCAGTGTGGTCAGATTTTCTGTTCTCGGTGCTGTAATCAAGAAATTCCGGGTAAAATCATTGGATACTCAGGTAAGCGGCACAAAATACGACAGTATTTACATAAAATATATTCCAACTTTAATTAGGAAGGATCTGCCAACGATGCTATTTAAGCTATTGCTGGATTACAAGCATAATTTTCCTTGGTTAGTCCTAATCTCGAACCTCAAATCCTTTCGATTCCAACAGGGGAACTTCGAGTCTGTACCTATTGTTGTAAAATAGTTCTATCCTACTTAAATTCTGCGGACCTAAGCACAGATACAGGAGACGAACTGAAATTAGTACAAGAAGATTTGCAAAACCGGTTTGGAGGAACTTCATCCGATACACTAAGTTCAAGTAGTGCTCATCCCTACGGCTCCTCTTCATCCACAGACCACCTTTCGTCTTACAGATCTCTTCCAAGGAGAAAAGCCTCTGTAGTTTATCAAGAGGAGAGATTCATTGGTAGCCGCACTCAAGACAATTCGTTTGACGTTGTTGAAGAGAAGTTGAAACCACTCGAGGATTGGGTTAGTTTAAAAGCTTTATGGGATGACATGTGTAACCCAGTAACTGGAATTGACTGGTCAACTCATCGACACAATATGATGAAGAACTTCAATAATTGTGGGGTTGGGAGTGAGCTTGTGGACTGGTTATTGGCCCATCGCAAAATTACATGGAGAGGACAGGGTGTTCAAATTGGACAAATGTTACTTGACGTTAACTTAATTGAGTGTATTTCACAAGTTGAGCAAGTTTTTCTTGATGCCTATGCTCTGTATCGTCCAGTAACGCTTCCTTTACCGCCCGTGATTGAAGAGCTGCCAGAAATCAGTAGTACACGTAGCAGTGCGGATTTTGGTGGTGGTCAAGATCCTGTTTGGATGAAGCAGATACGAAACGCACAAACAATTATAGAGGATGAGGAAGTAGATGATGAGAGTCCAGAAACTCGAGTGATGGGAAATCAGTCACCAGATTTATCAAAACCAAGGCTTCCGTCCGCGGCTTCACTCTACTCCCTGGATCTAAATATGAGTGAAAGCACTGTTTCAATTTCTAAGCCAAGGGGGGATAAAGATTTTTATTCAAATAGTCCAACGGTATCCACTCCAAGGAGCCCTAGGAAACAAGCTGGTGCCATGAGCAGTATTACAACAGAAACCATGACTGACGAGTTTCTTCAAAACACGCTACAATCACAGCGTGATAGGTTGTCCATGTCTAACGAGAACGAATTAATTCCGCCGAGTGGTTGGCATGCCCCACAACAACTCACAAGTGACATTGAAGTTCAAGCCTTCCAGCATTTGTGTAATGCTTATATTCGACATGAAAATGACTTCCTCATGCAGTTACTTGAGAAACAAAACCTCTCTCCATCTTGGGCAGATATTATTTTGCCTATCGTTCATAAAGTCACGGAAATTGTACGGCCGGACGTTCGAAATGCCGGAGATGATATGGATATACGACAGTACATTCAATTTAAGAAAGTGCCAGGCGGTCGGAAGGAGGACTGTCGTATTGTAAATGGTGTAGTGTGTTCTAAAAATGTTGCACATCGTGGAATGCGGAAGAAACTGAAGGCACCAAAAATCTTACTTATCGGGTCATCGATTGACTATCAACGGTTCGAGAACAGATTCTTGTCACTGGAGCCTCTTGTGATGCAAGAACATGATTATTTGAAGAATACTGTTTCTCGTATTGCGTCGCTGAATCCGGATTTACTTTTAGTTGAGCGGACAGTGTCAAGACTTGCACAAGAATTTTTACTACAATCAGGTATAACTCTCGTCCTAAACGTTAAAGCATCTGTGATGGAAAGAATTTCACGCTCAACACAAGGAGTAATCGAGTCTTCTGCGGATTCACCAATTGGACGACCGCAGCTTGGACTCTGCCATAACTTCTACTTGGAATCTTTCACGTTGTCCTCAGGATTGACGAAAACATTGATGTTCTTCGATGGATGTGCAATGCACTTGGGCTGCACCGTGTTGCTCCGAGGCGGAAGTAGCTGCGAATTGGTCAAAGTGAAGAAGGTCATGGCACTCTTCATGTACGTAGCATACAATTGGAGACTGGAACGATCCTTCCACATTGACCTTTTTGCAATGCCACCCGATTATCGACAGAAGATCAAGGAAGCGGCACGGGAAGAGTCTCCAGTCAGCCTTTTCACTTCCGGCCCAAAAATTCATTCACAAGGTTCGGTACCTTTACTTTTACTGCCAAAAACACCTGAGAGCAAATTCCCTGTCAAATCTGAAGTCTGTGATGACTACAGTGATCCATTACATTCCTACTTGGTGACTGGAACTCCACAACAGTCCGAAGAACTTCCATTAGTTGCTTTGGATGTACCTGACCCAGCTTCATCCATGACCAAGCGTTCTTTAAAAAAATGTTTGGAAGAAGTCATTCTTTCCGCCTCGCCGTTTATCAGATACTCCCTGCCGTATTTAGAAACGGAACCCGGAAAGAATTGTAAATTACGTTCATATTTTCCTGAAGAGATTTATTGGTCTCCGTTACTCTACAGCAAATATGAAGCTGCAGAAGAAGAGATGGTTTCTGACCCTGTCCCACCGATTATTGAGTGGAAGCAACCGCACGAATTTGTTAGCAATATGTTGACCTCTTCAGTAGATTCAGATGAAGTGCAAGGTCTAATTGCGGATTTCAGAAGAAAAGGTCATCGACTTGGGTTTGATTCTCATTCTCGAATTCCAAGAAGTAGCAAGTCTATTGAACCGGATGTTCACAGTGAAGTATCTTCATATGTTGCACCGGAAGTGAATTTTACGGGCCGAGTGGACGCATTGGATCCTTTCAAACACCAAAGTCTTTCAGTGCTGTTCTGTAGCTTTTCTTCGACTTCCAGCAATGCACCTAATTTTTGTGTTCCACCCTGGTAAGTTTAGATGCATTGGCATTACTTCATATTTATCGTTTCGAGGCTGTTCTGCTGCGAGCGGACTACTAAATTATTATTAATTATTCTGCCGCTGGTTTTCTTATTAGGGTTGTCAATATGGATATGTACGGAAGAAATGATATTTCTCTCGGAATGTTCCTGGAACGTTATTGCTTCCGAAAATCCTACATGTGTCCATCCAAGACGTGTGGTTCATCAATGATCAATTCACACTTGAGAAGATTCGTGCATGAACATGGTTGTATTATGGTATCCCTGAAGGAGTTGGACAAACCAATACTTGGAGCGGCTGAGAATATTCTAATGTGGAACTGGTGTGCACAATGCAAAACGGTAGGTTCTGCTGGCTATGTAAGATCAAGATTTGATTTTTTTCTTTAAGCTATAGCGCTTCTTATATCTATAGTAGCGGTAGCGGAAGTCGCGGAAGGAATGAATCTTCATTGCAAAAATTGAAATGAACAATGTTCTTTTGGTGCGTTTTTGTTAGGTTACTCCGATTGTTCCAATGTCAGTGGATGCCTGGTCACTTTCATTTGCAAAATATTTGGAACTTCGGTTCCATGGACAGCGCTACAACAGGAGGAATTTTGAAAATGAAGAGAAATGTCCACATTCATTGCATCATGATCACATCCAGTATTTTACACAAAATGCTGTCGTGGCGTCGTTCAAGTAAGTTTTGTCTAAATGATTTGTATAGCGTTATAGTGTTTAATTCAGACTTCAGCTAACACTACTGATTTGGAATTATCAGGTATTCTTCGATTAAGATTTGGGAGATTTGTTTACCAGTCGCTATGATTAGTGTTAAGAAGGAACCAAAACCAGTGCCTGAACTAATTGAGGAAGTAAAGACAGTTGCGATCACAGGACACGGCGTTTACACCAACATTTTGGAAGTATTGTTTTCCGTGAAGGAGAATTCAGTTGGGCTCAGAGTGGAAGGTTTGTAAAAATTAACTGAATTTAAACTTAATTGTGTTAGCAATTATGTCACTGCATCCACTTTTTCTTACGTTTGTACATAGAAGTTGTAAAGGCACTACTTGAACACCTGAAGGTGGAGCAATCGGTGTTTCGGTCCAGGATTGAGGACATTCAGCTGAATTTGACCTCCCCGAGCGTAAAGGCCGGCCAGGATAATCAAGGTACCGTTGTAATATTTATCGTTATGGTTATATATAATTCACTGAATGAATAATGAATCTCGTCAACTTTGCATCGAGTTAAACGGTTTTTAAAAATTTTCACCTTTATGATACAGGGGAGGCTTTTCTATGGAAAGTAACGGATTCCATTGGTTTTTTGAAAAGCTTCATTTCGGACACAATACAAGGGTGGAATTCCCGTTTGCATGATGTGTTTCTGCTTAGAAAGAAAGAGGAAAGAAATGTTAAGGTACAGTTACTTACTTAATATTTGCATCTAATATGTTTACTGTACATAAATATTACTAAGTGACGCGTAAACTTAATTGGGGATTCGTGCTTATTTTTAGACCGGTAGTCGCACTGAAAGTGATGCATTAGAAAGCACCAAAGCGATACATCGAACCGGTAGTGATTCCGGAATAATAGGACAATCTGGATCTGCTACTGGTTTAGCGTCGAGGGAATCCGATGATTCTCAAAAGTCAGACTTTCCAGTTGATGTTCCGCTAGAGAATACTGACACTCGCAGCAGGGACCGTCTGAGTTTAAGTAAGCTAGCTAAATCAGTAGATTCATATTATTCTTGAATTACGCTGAACCCTCTAACCAATTACTTTGCAGCATCCGGAAGCACAGTAGATATGAGCGTATCTGGAGTGCTTGAAGAGCTCGCAAATACGCCGGTTCCAGCGGCCTTGGCAAATATGCTTCTTCTGATTTCTCCTTCGGACGACGCTAAGGATTTCATGAATACAACCGTGAGCACCTGTCCACCCTCACCGAGTCAGTCGACTCATTCCTCCACGCCTCAGCTAGAACAGCGGCCGCTGCCGAAACTGGAAAAAGGAGCGCGGTCATCTGGGGAAATTCCCGGTCTCTATGAAGATTGCGCCGATTCCAAGTTAGAGAAGAAGTCAACGAGTAGTGCAATGAAGAACATTATTTCACATTTCATGTCCGCTTCTACTTCTGGTCAAGTTATTCAAGTAAGTTATCAATGTACATTTAATGCTAGTACTATTACACATGTCGTATTTTGTACTGATGGATTTTTGGTATGGTCCTTGGTCTTTGCAGTCGCCGTGGCTTCCAATCGAACACCATTTTCAAGCGGCTCTGACAACTATACCCGTACCCGTGTTTGAGAATGAGCCAAGTTCCGTGGTTGCCTTTGCCTTGAGCTCCAATGAGTATAAAACTAAACGTGCAGAACTGCTTCGAGATAAATCCATGCAAAACAGTGCGAAAACAACGGAAGAAGACTTACAGACGTAAAATTGATTATTTGCTTTGAACTTGTTGCGGAAATACTAGATTATTGTTTTATCAATACACTTTATTGTTGCACGTCACTTATTACAGCGTTGGCAAAAAACCCAAGTTGGCCGCTTCGGACGCGGGCGGTGAGTACGAGTTTCTTGGATCGTATGGCAGCCTGGCATCGGAAACTAGCGGGGAAGCGCTGGTGGACGCTGAAGTTGAGGCTCATGGCAAGGAAGGGTAAGATTGATTGTGTCAATGAAAATCAGTTTTCTAAATATACATTAACTATAAAACTCTCGTTTTGCAGTTTTGGAAAAGCCCAACATCACATTGAGGTTCAGTTCAGCAGTAATGCAGCCAAATTCTACTGTCGCGTCTATTTTGCAGAGAAGTTTCGCCAGTTGAGAAAAACCTGCATATGCGAAGGAGAGGAATTTTATATTCGTTCAATTTCTCGATGTATTTCATGGGCTGCAACCGGAGGGAAATCCGGGTCGACATTTTGTAAAACTTTCGGTGAGCTATTTATTATTTTCTCTGCTTGCTTAGCAAGGTTAATATTCGTAAGATCTCTGCAATGTAACATTCATTGTTTAAATTAACAGATGATAGATTTATTGTAAAACAAATGTCAAAATTCGAGATACAATCATTTCTGGATTTTGCCCCAAATTATTTTAACTACATGAAGACCTGCTACCAGGACAAGAAACCCACCGTTCTAGCAAAAATCGTGGGAGTCTATCGAATTGGATCCAAGAATTCTCAGAATAATTCTGGATCTAAGCTGGATATTCTTATCATGGAAAATTTATTTTACCAGCGAAAGATTTCACAGAAGTTTGATTTGAAAGGGTCAATTCGCAATCGGTTAGCCACGAAATCTGGGAAGGAACAAGAAGATCTTGTACTCCTTGATGAAAATCTAGTCAATAGTGAGCATTTAATTTTATACTTATATTTTTCTCGTGACAAATAATTTATAGATGTATTGTTTTTCTATCTAGTGGCTTGCGAAAATCCTCTGTACATTCGGCCACATACAAAAACCGTCCTGACGATGTCAGTAAATAATGACTCGAGGTTTCTGTCCTCTCAAATGGTAATGGACTACTCATTGCTGGTTGGGTTGGACGAGGAAAGTAATGAATTGGTGGTTGGAATTATTGGTACGCTGCGTACAATTTGAACGATCATTGGGAAAGAGTACAAATCATGTCCTACAATTATTTTGCCCTGTATTATTTCAGATTACATACGCACATTTACTTGGGATAAGAAGATTGAAACGTTTGTCAAGTCATCAGGATTCCTTGGCGGTCAGGGTAAAACGCCGACTGTTGTTCAACCTGACGAATATCAAGCCAGATTTTGTGAAGCCATGAATCGATATTTTCTTCTCGTTCCGGATAGATGGATGGGATTGGGGCTTGAAGTCGATTCCTAATAAGAGTATCGGCACGCACATTATTCGCAAGTGCTTCCAGTTTTTTATGCATACATAAAATATATATATAGATAAGCTTATATTTTAATGAATAAGCAAAATACAAAATAAAAGAACCAGGTGCCTTAGTTCAAATAGGAAATGAAAAATCGAGCTGATTCATTAACTTCTGGTCTGTTGGTTGTGTAGCCTTATTATGTAGTGCAACGCGAATTCATATTATTCATTCGGTACCTATTATTTTATTTTCTGGTCTGTGGGCCCACAATTTGCTGCTGAATTGAGGTAATCGTATCATGTGTTAGTTATTTTCGTGAAGCAATTAGTACATCCGTTTAGTGTTGGACGACTTGTTGTCCAACAGAAAAATATTTATGTAATTTAACGATGCTATTCTTATCCACAAAAAAGGAGGGAATAAGATATGACCGCAAGTAACTCAACTCGAGTAGAGAACTCTTGTTTACTCAATTAAGAATAGGTTTATCTAAACCCAGACGCTGCCTTATCTGACGTAGCAGAATCGTTGACCCAACCAAAAACAATAATGCTGCCTTTTCTCAGACAAACCTCAAGTCAATGACTGGCCACTGGCCATGGATTGGGTGCATGGATCAAATTATAAACATTTTTTGTTACTGCAGATAGCTTACTAAATCCAAGAAACATTAAATGAACTTGTTTCTTGTACCTATACATTATGCATTCAAGTTTCAAATTTTGAAATTCATAGGAGTTACGTTTTCTGGAATTCGTCCAGAATCCAGAATGACCGACGAGTAAAAGAGAAGATTTGCATTATAATGCACATAAATCTCTTATCGTTATTATGTATTGCATTTGATACAATTCAACGTTACAATTAAATTGCGGCGGTACAATGCACTAAAATATTATGATACCATTGCTTGCTTATTGCTAATTCCAAATTCCAAACATTTCCTGGAGTATTTCACTGTTCGGTGCACGAGTTTGTCATATAAAACAATTCCAGTACAAAGGGACAACCGTATGCTCAGAAAACAGGAAACACTGCGACGCTTGCCTCTTATCTCCAGCAAACAGACGCCAAGTCAGTGTAACGTGTAACTGAACTTAGCGTGATTATGTATACGGTGATGATGTATCTCCTGTTAATTTATATGTGTCGTAAATATGTATATGTAAGGTAGGCCGCCGTAGTATATTCCTATTCCAGTTTGAACAGCGTTAGCAATGTCGATTTTGATTTAATTAAATACATGTTTACCACATATACAGAGTGTTTTTAGCTGCCTAAGACAAGAGAAGAGACTGTGCTTTGCCATGACGTGAAAACTGTAAACTAATCAAGAATTTAGGTTTGGAATAAACCAAAACCAAGAAACCTTCAGCAAACCTTCAGTTTAAGTCCAGTTATATGCTTTGCTTATGAGCTTGAAATTGGAATAAATTAGAAATACATACTCGGAAATCCCGCAGAACAGAACGGATTGTGCTGGATTCCTGGAGCGTTATTTTCCTGAAACGACACACTACGCCACAAGCCACAGTTACCAAGCAACAGAAATGGTCATCATCACCTCGCCCTTTACTACCAAGACGATGACGGGCATGCGGTCATCACAATTCAAGGTAAGGTCTAAAAATACTATTATATAAATCAGTAAATGCATTAATTAGTATCGTAAACTCATCTTAGCCAGATTAGTAATGCGCTGGAAATCCATGTGATGGATAGCCACGTTGACACGTTAATAAAAAAACCTTAACTTAACTTAGCCGAGGTAAAAGAACTATTATCTATCCCTCATCATTATCATGTTTGCAATTAAGCAAGGTTATTACAGATTACAGTATAGAATAGTGTCGAGTGTGGTTCTTGGTTCTTCACACCTCGGGCCAAAGCCAAAAAGTCATATAGGCTTATATGCCAAGTGAACAAATAATAATAATAAATAGTAATGTAGAATCACGTATGATATAGCAATAGTTTGGAATTTGGAATGGAATAATTATCTCTTTTAAACGGCGGAGGCGTCCTCCGAGTCTCTGGCCTGGCCCCGTATTGAGATTGAGACGTCAACGAAAAGACATTATGAAGAGAATTGATGAGCCGAAGCAGTACTAGTACAGTGGTACTCGGAGTGGGAAAAGATCTATTTTATTCCATACTTCTGCGTCTTCTTTTTTCTTCTATTATTATTTTCTAAGACCGACCCTGATGTGAGTGATGCTCGTCAGTTCTATCCATCCGCGTGTCAGTCGTCCTTTGTTCCATCATTATCCTCCAAGTTGCAGAATCCGAGGTTCGCGATCCCAATCCCGACGTGACAACAAGCTTCACAATTATTCCTCACTTACAATTACTAGTACCTTCAGAAGTACAGGGCCAACGACGCCATAATCATGGTGTACACAGAGTGCTGTGAGCTGTCACCCACTAATTATTACGTAAGGACGGGGATTTGTTCGTGTTGCCGCTTCTTCGGCTAATTTTAGAATACCTAGGTATCTCTGTTTGCCAGCAATAAGCTTTTTTTAGAATAACGCAGAGGCAGAACGATCTGCGGGTTTTCTTTTATAGTTGCATTTTATTTTAATACAAAAAGTTGTTGTATGAATAATGAGTGAATTCAAAGTACCATCCGTTGTTGTAATTTCCAAGATGGAAACGAATAATAACATCAATGCCCAGTTCGTGCCAGCATCCCGAGCCAGAGCGGCCAACAACCTGACTGCTTTTACCAAGCACATCACGTCATTTTGGCTTTCTCCACCTGCGGCTGAGTTATATTCCAATTATTGGCTTAGAACAATAGTGAGTGTGAATGTGGGATATGTTTATTGCTTTAATATAAGCTACCGTGCTCAAACAGCTTCTTCTTGTGATAAGTGAAAGCTGCCATTTGCTATTGTATTCGCAATTACATCCGATTTCAAATTTCAAGGGCGCTGGACCGTTAATTTTACTTGAAAAATGTGTACATGATATTAAGCGTACAATTTTGTCTTAAATAACGTCAATTCCAATGCCCCAAGGCTTGTTAGCTCTGACCACTGGACATGGATACAAAGTTGCATTATCTCCGCGTCCCTGAAAATCCTCATCCATTTCCATTAGTAACCCCAGTATAGTACCCAGTAGTAAGTAAAAGCTGAGACCACGCTCAATGTAAATGAGAGTTATGACTACGAAATGCACACAGACAACGTAATCTAATCACTACTGGAATAGTAAAATGCTAATGGTGCATGTTCGGTCTTTCCGGTTACATATTTGCATGGAATTAGACTAAGATAGGTTACCCTATCAACTACGTCAGCAAGACGCAGCGTGACATCGAAACAAATTCAAGTATTTAGTTTAACTTGGCACTTTGACAGCCGCCGCAGAAAGTTGCATTAGACATTTGAAGTCCTGCAGGTTATTGAATGTTACGTGCAATTTATGTAGATGTGTTTTTAGCAGTCAGCCGTTTTCCAAATTCAAACCCAAAACTGGACTAATTAATCTGAAATACGACACCGTCCATGATTCATGGAATTAAGTAGAAATCAACTAGCGTTAAATCAGTACGATGCGTCGTCATAGACACCATAGTGCTGAAGACGAGGAAACCGGTACCGGTAGTGTCTATCGAAATCCGGATCAAAGCCAAAGGGACTCTCAAAACGAGGTAATTACTTAGCGTCAGCGCATAGTAATTTTCTATCGCAAAAATTTTATGTGTTATCTTGTAGGTCATGCCATTGTTCGTTGTCGGAAATATTTCTACCAGAGGCAATTTTTTAAATTATATTACGTTTCGTCTGGCAATGCAAATTTGACACACCTTCGTGTCTTAATTAGTCAGATAACACGTGGAGTGGAAACCTTTACAATATGGTCATGGTCAAACTCAACTGAAAACTGTTGAGTCTAGACTTATAGACACGCGGAATCGTCAAATGTCAAAGGCTCAAAGGCCTGAGAATGAATGATATGATAATTAATTAGACAACTTGTTGAAAGCTGACTATCGTAATCGTCTGTCAATTGTGAGTTTAACTTTAAAGCAAGCGTTACATAACGGACATAGAGCATAGATGGCAGCACAGGCGGGGCTCTGTGCTGGCAGCAGTAGAGGCGTAAGCTATGTGGAAGGGTCTGA
>JAQFYT010002904.1:0-11833 GCA_034694925.1 Ceratophysella denticulata
GTCAAGGTCTCAGGGATGGGCTCCTGAAAAGCAGCCGAATCGGAGTTGCTATACGGAAGTTTCTGATCTGATCTTCCGCGACAAAACAACAAATCCCATCAATTCACACGGTCGTTAATTATACAATAGTTATTTAAGCATTGTTAAGTCAACAAGTCTATAGCAATAATATAGTAGCATAGATATTTGGAAATAAATACGACATTACCGGTTAAAAAAAACTTCTTGAAATAATGTTCATAGTAAGTACTGTAAACATACCTACTACATTTTAGTATTTTAGTGAACTAAATAAATATCAATTGTATCGACCCTCAGATTCTGAGTATAAAATGCACATCTCAGCTTACGTGTGTTTATTTAAGACAGACGGTTCATTTACTGTTTATGTTTAAATACATATTAGTAATTTGTATTTTGTAACCGTCAACCTTCGCCGCTGTAAAATGTTCTACGCCTTTTACAAACAAAATCTTGTAGCTCTAGCTCTTGTCTTCGACCCGGATGGATTTGGATGAGTCAATCAAATAATTTCTTAGGATCGGAATATCAATCATGCTATGCTACACTTTTTATATATAAATTACATTGGTTTGGTTTGGTACGTATAATTAAAGACACACACCGAGTATATGCCTCGTGATTTTTTATATTGTAATTCCACTGGTGTTCTTGCTTGGTAATTGCGCATTTGATTAGTGTATGAAAGGCTGGTGAAGTTATTATTACCGGCTAGCTGACGCCTGAGAATAAGTTTGTACTACAAGAAATATATATCTTCACTAGATTTTCTTCTCGTGAGCACTACAAATTGTATTAATATGGAAACCAGTGTTAGGTATAGACATAACTACACATATATACAATCTACAAGTATTATCTGTAGATGTAGGTGAGTATTACGTGATATTCCGACTTTACTTTTGGTCGGAGTCGGAAGGCTATTTAATTAGCAAAATTTTATCGCTCGTCCCCTGAGTGAGATTTACTTGACTGACCCTGAGCCTAACCTTCAGTCGACCGAACTTGAGGGGATCAACATTTTGTAGCCATCCGTAAAACCCCGCACGCTATATATTTAATATGTTCTTTTAATTCTTTAAAAGTAATAGAATGAATTAAGAATTTCTGACCGCGAATGGCATTTTAAAATTCCAGCTATATAATAAGGTCAATAAAATACAGATTTTCATTGAATCCATTTCCGATATCAGACGAAATACTTTATGAAAATAAACCGCACTCGAAATTCATAGCGCTTTTTATTCTAGCTTCTAGTAAACGATTGGGCACAGGGCAGGGGGACCAGGGAATAAGATTACGTTAGTGTAAGACGACTTAAATATTTTACATGCTGACTCCAGCTAAATACAGTAAAATAGTTATTGTGAGTTAGAGTGTTGGATATCCGGCATCGGGATTCAGCGTCGTCAGCTAGAGCTGAAATGGAACCATTCGTAATGAATGAATAACATGATTCTACTTCGCATTTTACGTGCTACATAAATCTTACTTACAGACATGTGTTAATTGTAACAACCGCAGCGCTGCGTTATCTTTAATCCTTGTAAGCAATTTAATATTACTCGTTCTGTAATGCTTAAATAGGAAAGTATAAGTTAGTTCTACGTTTCTAAAAATGCGTAACTCCATGTTGTACGCTCATTGCATAAATTTGTCTTAAATTAATTATGGATCATTTTATATTTCCTATTACAGTGGTTCAAAGACCGAGTCTACAACCCCGGATGTCCAAACATCCTGTCCCTCGACATTAGATGCTTCTAACCCGCTGATAAAAGTTGAGGATTTGGAGGATAGTGTTATTCTAAACTTAAATTTGCAGGTCAATTTAGGGGCACAACGTTCCAAAAGACGCCGTTGCCGAAGCTCCTCCGTTTCCTCCAATGCCACCCTTCCCATCCGCTACATTATCAATACGGAGAAGATTGACCCAGGGTATAAAAAGTACGAAATTCTGGATGATCGCGATCATGATGTCAAGTATGTATTCAATATTCAATAATAATAATATGGGTGTAATAATTTATGTTTGCGATAATCACATTACAGCTTTCTACTTTTGCTTCGTATTTAATATTCATATAACATAACCCATCGAAAATAATTCATTCCGATTTGTCTTGTGGTAAGGTTGACCAACTGTATCTTGTGTTCAGCTTATGCGTTGTATTGTCAATTCGTTCCTACTATGGGGCATATTTAGTGTCAAATCAATTATAAATATTTGTATGAAGCAAGAACTGTTTATTTTGACATAACAAAATGATGAGTGTGTCCTGTCCTGTCGAACTTGCTCTTACCATCACTCACCATCATCGGAGGGGTTATCTTAAATTTAATAATGGGGTCTGGGGTTATCAACTGATTAATGCTACCATACAGTATGATTCTGACACTTTGAACTATTTGGTTATGAATATTTGTAATCGGACTCAGGACTCAGTAACTAAACATTCGATACACTAAGAATTTCGATAGACCAACACGTGGGTTTCAGGTTTCTCAATCTTATATGCACATGTGAATGTGTATATGAAATAGAAATAATCAATTAAAATTCAATTTAAATCAGGGTTGGAATGACAAATAACTTTATAATGCAGAGAGTAGATATTTTTGACTATGCGACCGTCCAAAGCAGAGCAATTGATAGCGTTGACAGTTCGTATCCGGCGACAGTTTACAGCGGGTAAATTCATACCATCGACAATTCGTATCTGGCCACAGTCCATGTTGGAATTTTTTATAAACTCGAGCTGAAAAATGTCAACTGCTGGTCAAAAACAAAGCTTACCCACTGCAGTTAAGAAGTTCAAAGTGGTGATAAGATTTGGCGCAGTAACAGCCTGTCGATGTTAAAGACTTAGCTTTAGCTTATGAAATTGACCCCGCTATGAATTGGGCCGCTAGGAACTGCATCCGCTATAAATGTTCGCGTCGGGGATATTTTTAGACAAGCGAATTTACAATGACCAATTCTTTAATTACTTTACAGACTCTTTGAGGGAGAAGAAAATGAAATGGGATTTGAGGAAAAGCTGGCAAAATATTTGGATGACCCATATCTAGAAACTCAACAGACACGAAACCCTGGCCCTGTGGTCGGCGGAGAATACTTTGTTGTTCACACACAGGTCGTCACTCCGGAGCCCCCCTTGTCTTTGGTGAAAGCAGAAGGGGTTGAACATGAGAAGTCCAAAATAATCCCGAAGCCGCGTTTCCTCTCCAAATGTCCTGAGAAGAACTGTAACTACTGGATTTGTAGTAGTCACCAGAGAAAGCATGTGAAAAGGCTCCAGAAGCTCATTGCCCATTTCAAGACTCACATCGAAGAAGCCGAGCAACGAACTCTCAGATGGCAAGCTAAAAATTTCGTTGACAATATTCAGCGAAAACTGGACGCTGATACTTATTGCTAAATAAGCTTTTCACTCAATATATATTTTATTGCAGAGTTCCTGCTGCTCTTGGTACAACGTGCAACAAGCTTTCTCTCTAGTGTTGTTATAATTTTACAAAGTACGTTGTCTATTAAATAGATATGTGTATACCTGAACTATAATTTTTATATATTGAAGTATGTGAAAGCAAAGAAATATACTAAATCTCCATCCTATTTCAATTAAATTTATTATAATATAATAATATAATAATTAATATAAACGTATATGAGGAGTTTTGGTAGAAGCCGCGGTGAGAGCGAAGGAGAAGTATAGGGGTTGAATTCCCTCACATTTCGAGTCTGCCTTTCTTAGTGGCTGAAATGGTGCTTGAGTTTTCTTTTTGGAAGTGGTTCTATTCCTGCCGACCTCAATATTTTTTGTGATGAGTTTGATTCTTTTCGGTTAGGTTAGGTTCTCCTAAACTGCCGCAGAGGATTTTTCTTAGTTCGAGTTAGGTTAGGTCCTGTTTATTCAAGTGCCCGAAGGGCATGCAGAATAAACTTGACCGAACCTACTCGGAATAAGAAAAATCCGACGACTAGGCTAGGACTCGTACAAGTGTGAGAACGGCTAGCTTTTCATCCATCCCCGGCCAACACTGGGAGAACTCCTCATTTAATACGTTTATACTTGGTTAGTCTGTTTACTTGCTTTTACCTGTGTCCTTATTCGTTTTAATTTGGAGAAACCAAGTGCAATGTGCAATAGCAATAGACGGCAATAACGCAACGAATACTTTAGAAATTGTAATTAGAATATTTCCATCTTGAATAACAGTATCTGTGTTTTGAAATGAATACATTGTAAAATTACTGCACCTGCTAATACTTAAAATTCAGTGGGTACTTAAAATATTGAATTCTAAATGCGAACCCTCCTGGCCAATAATTTATTATCAGTAATAGCAGAAGGAACAACTAGATACTGAAATAGCCTGAACACTTGTGAATCCCCTCCTAGTACATGGTAATTGTTTATGATATTTTATTATTTTTTTCTCAATAATGTTATGCACATAAGACGATGACTGAAGGGAATAGGATAGGAAACCTGAAACCCGCATAATAGTCTTTAGGTAACTGTCACTGTCTAATATCCAACAGAAAACCTGTAACAGATATTTAATTTTTACAGCCAGTTGTGGTGTTAAGTACATGCCCGAAGGTGAGCACATAATGTTATTACGAATCAAAATCTAAGTACAACTATGCTTCGAACTTCGGGCCGTTTTACACAATATGTTAAAAGTATCAAACTTTTGATGAAAAAAATAAAAACAAAAAATGCTATTAACTTATACTTACTACATATTTACTTATATATACTTTTGCAATATACCAGTAAACTTCATTTTGGTCAGGTAAGGTTAGGTTAGTGCAAAATTCCATTTCTTATTGGCACAAGTCCAGATTCTATTGCATCGAAAAATAAAAATACCACCCTTCTTGGATAATCTGCTGGCTTTCAAGCATGACGAATAGGTTTAAGTTTTGCCTCCATTTACTCTCTCCTCGGCTCGGCTCTTCTGGTGGTTGGTCGAGAGCTGGCTCGTTGGCTGTGGCTCTGTACGTGGAGCTGCTGCTGCTCGGCTCTGGGGAGCAGCTAAGCGGAAAGAGGATGCGATGCGATGCGACGATGATAGCGTCAGTCAAAACTTTTTCTTTGGTGGTTTGTTTGGAAGGAAAGGTGTTGTTTTCGTCTCTTTTTGTTTTTTCCACTCCTGGGCATTATTGTCAAGTTGCAAGTGTGGAATCCATTGTCCGTGTCGTGTATGTATATTGTTTGCCCGCCCGCCACGTAACACCACAACAGCCGAAGCCCGTCACTCAGTTCCGACGTTGACCGTCGTATAGGTCAATAGGTAATCTCAATTACCATAGTTTTACTTCACATTTACTTACACCTGATCTTGATATGACATCGTTTTTGCGTAACACTCAATCATCAATCACAAATCAACAATCAAGGTTCAAGAATAGGTCGGAATTAGCTGAGCGGGGGCTTAGCTCTGCTCGGCTGTCTTGAACGTTACGTTGTACGTGTCATGTCGCACGGAATTACCCTTGAGTGTTGTCCGAAAATGATATTTTGAAGTAACAATAAAGTAGTTTGTAGCAGCTAATAATCAATACAACAGCTTTCTGTCCAGATCAGGGAGGCAATTTTGCCTCCCGACGTGGGAGTCAAAAATGCCTCCCAGCAGGGAGTCAAAATTGCATCCCAAGGGAGGCAAAATTGCCTCCTGCCGCGACAAACTTTTTTCCACAGGACTGGGGAACTGCAAAATCTGCCATTTCTCATTCAGAGATAACGTTGTCTATAAATGCACATAGGTACCTATTTCGCAGAAAAAAAAATACCTGAAAAATTATTCCTGGACGAAGTTATTCATTATTGAGGTTTTTCTTTTTCTTACAAATTGCAAACCCGGGCAATTCTCAATTTGCGAATGTTCATCCAATATTTTGAGCATATTCATCAAAAAGAAAATCCCTTAAAAAGGTCACTCCAAAACTTTGCGAACTTTTTTGGCACAGTTTCAGGGCGCTTGAGCCAAAACTAGTTGGTCCACTAATCAAGCACTTTTCAAGGCCGTATCAAGTATCATTCATACACAGCACAGATTTATAAATCTGGGCTGCGCACCTGTGCTAGGAATATCCGTATTTTTACGTAGTGATTAGGTGCGTTAGGTGCTAATTAGTTGTTAGGTATTTATTGATAGACATCCTGCCCTGGTCACTGGTTAGACACTGAAATATTGTGTTTTTCAACTGAGCTCTCAGCGGCAGCAGACGATAAAGGCAGAAATATGTCCCTTGTTTTTGGCCAGGTTGACATGGTGTGAGTGAACTATTAGTAGGTAATCCATGAACGTTAGGTGAGCTGTTAACTTACGAAAATGTTGAGCATAGGATTCTTCTACTGTTACGATGGATGGATGATTTTTAGATTAGGTAATTAAATTTGTAAGAAAAAATCGCAATGACAAGGAGTACTTGGCTCACGTTGCAATTGCAATAAACTTCACGATGTAGCACATCACTACAGAATATGTCAACAATAAAAATCGAACGGAGTATTCTTTTTTTAGTTCCGGTTATTTTACACTTTTAGGATTATCGAGATTGGTCGAGGCCAAAGTATCGCAAGGCCAGAGTTATCGTGGTGTCCGCAGTGCAAAAGTCTTATTGCAGATTTTAATCACCAAAATACGTTCGTATATTAGGTTACGTGAGGTTGCCCGACGGTTCTTTGGTCGAAGATTGTAGCAATCTTTCATCTTCGTTTATTTAATTATTACGATAATGCTGCTGGTGTCCAGTACATAGCGAAGTCGTACAGTACAGAAAACTAAAATTCGATGTATTGAAAAATACTCTAATTAATTTTCTATTTATATTCTAGATTGAACTTGATCGTTTCAAAATGAACGGCTCGGTCAATGCGGGTCATTCGTCTGGCTTTGGATCTCCACAGGGGAAATTTGTACAAAGACTCTGCGTTCTTGAAGAAGACAACAAGAAACTTAACCAGCAACTTAGGGATCTTTTGGAATGGAAATCTAGCGTAGAAGAATACTTGGTGGACAATTTGGACTATCGTCCACCCGGAGCCGCGTCTGTAAATTCTGGAAATCCAGCAGCTTTGGGTTCAGGTACTGCTGATTAAATTATAACCCGAAATATTTTTGGAAGTGGTAGTTTCTGTTTCCGTTTTTCGAGTCAGATTAAGTTGGATGGATAGTTGAGTTGACTCTGGTATCTGTTCTCAAATCACGCAGAGGGCATTAGAACCAGTACCGATGATGATGGCTCAAATCATAGTGAGGCGTCAAATCTAACTTTTCCGATGAATAACGGGGACGAGAATACAAGAAATACCAGAAGACCAGTAGTTCTAAATCATGCATCCGCGCCTGACACTACACCCGATTTGCGTACTGCTAGCGCTGTGGCTGGTTCTTCAAGAGCAACTCAACCCGTATCATTTGCAACACTGAAACACGAAATACCAAGTCCAAGTCCTGATATAACAGATTGGAACGGAAGAGATTCCGGAGAGTACAATAATGACACGAATCACTCCATGCTGGAGGATGAGGATGACAATGGAAATGGGAGTATTATGCTCGAGGACGAGGACGAGGACGCCAATGGAAATGAGAATCTAGGTGTTCCTGATGATGGAATTGAAGACGAGGAAGAAAATCCCAACAATGCTGGAATTTGGAATCAGACAAACGAGGCGTCCACCATACTTATACCAGGCCGAAGTCTACAGACATCTGATGAAGCTTCTAGATCATCTGGAACAACCAATTCTACTGTTTCCAAGAAGAAGAAAAAGCGAGATGAGGTTGGAATAAATGAGGGCCGAACTCCGCAGAAAACTGGGGAAGCGTCCACATCATCTGGAACAACCAATTCTACTGTTTCCAAGAAGAAGAAAAAGCGAGGTGAAGGTGATGGATGATACATTACTTCGCTAAGCTGATAGTAATAACTGAAAAATATGACTCAAACCTCACACTTGATTAATTTTAATATTACAGGGAGCAAAAATCTCACTCTGCAGAGTCCCAGTCGCAATGCCTTTTCGGTAAATCTTAGTGAGGTTTCCGATAGCCTGCCGTGTGACGTATGTCGGCTACCTCACGCTGGAGAGGAAAATGAGATGGTGTTATGTGACGGCTGCAACGTTTGTGTACACCAGAAATGCTATGGAATTGCAGTGATTCCTGAAGGGGAATGGAGGTGCCGTATTTGCATCCAAGGGCTTTTGCCACATCTTCAAGTCTGTCGATTTTGTACTACAGTCGGCGGGGCAATGATTCCTGTTCAAAGTCCGGCTAAGAAACATTGGGCTCATGTCTCTTGCACGTGGTATGTATTTAGAATTTTTGGAAAATGTTGATTAACCTGTGCATTCCCGAGGCAAAAAATCTGACCGTATATATTTATATCAGGCCAGATTTTGGCTAAAAAATTCCGTTTTATCCCGACCTGATATAAGTATATCAGGCCCATGTTGCCAAATTGAACATTGGCAAGTACAACCAATAGGATGTATAAATAGACGTTATATCCTATTTGCAACCTCGCAGTGCGAGCTTGCGCACGGGCCTGATATATTTATATCAGGTCGGGACCAAACGGAAGTATTTCGTGAGAATTGCCCAAAAATCATACTTTTCTGAACTGAATAATTTTCTAGTAATTTTTAATCATGGTTCATTCATGGTCCATCTACCGAGGATTGATTCTACCTCATTCTTAATTAGTTGTATAACAAGTAGCGAAAATCCCAGCTTGGTGGTGCCAAAGGCGACGGAGTTATGATTTGTCAAAGTTGCTCCTGCCTGATAGTATATTTATATCAGGTCGGGATTTCACGGGTTAAGTTTTTCAATTTAATCATTACTTCAAAATGATTGATTCTATCCACATTACTCTATTTAGGTGGATCCCAGGACCTTCGATTAATAATCCAGACAAGGTGGACTTCGTTATTGGGCTCCCTCAAATTGAGAAGGGTAGATGGAACTTGACTTGTTACATTTGCAAAAAGGGAAAAGGAACCACCTGTTGCATTCAATGTGCTTACAAGAGATGCACCAAAGCATTTCATGTCACTTGTGGATTCAAAAAAGGAATTCCGATGCAAATGACTGAAGATGACGACATTGGCGATGGCATTTCGTTCGTTTCTTATTGTGACGCTCATCGAGATGTTCATAAGTCCATGACCACTTCGGGCGGCGGCCAACGAAAGAAAAGACGATTGCAACAGGAAGCATCAACATCTGCATCTGCTCAGAGCAACGGGAATTAAACTGAAGCCTCCTCATTAATCCAAGATCCAAGACGTAGTTTCATCCTATTCCCGTTACGTTTGCAACTTGAGTCCTAAGTCCTCGTCCTACTACCTTATTATGACCATGACTCTTGGATATTCTCTGTCCAATAGAACATAATTTTAATCCAAAATAAATGTTTCTGATATGCTGCTGTTATTTATGTCTTACAGTGTTCACTTTCACTATTCTGGTTTTGATTTTTTTTTGCTTATTAGCGTGATTGTGATTAGGTGATGTACTGTTACATAATATACATCTTTACGTTACATTGCCTATATTAGACACCTACCCCACGCTTCCAAGAATATCGACTGTTTCCTCGCTCGCAGATCAGCCGCTTCGCTTAGGAAGAAGTAAATGACACGTTTGCGTCTTTTTTTTCACTAGGCTAGGGTCGACCCGTTATTTGTTTATTTTGTATTATGCAGGATATAATAATTAATATTGTATAACGTATTATGTATTCCTATATCTATGTACATATGTACTAGTATACTCAAGTCACCAAGCTTCGATAGTCCCGTATCTCATGTAATTTTCTTAGAATACCTATCTATTCTATATGTTTATTAGTTGGAGTTCTGCAGTTCCCGATTTTCATGACATGTTCAGCTGTTCATGATTCGGGACGGTAGGCTGTATTCATGAAGTTGTACTTTATGAAAATGTTGTAAATGCTTCGTTTCTGAAAATATTTGTAAGTCGCTAATCGTGATGCAAATGTATTCATCCTGGTCGTCACAATGAAGAAGTACTAACACGAAGTATGACTGGTTTAATTAATTTCGGTGGGCTGGTTCCGGTTCCATAATGTGTGGGTTTAGAATTTAACACTTTGTCACCGTATAGCTTTCACTGCTTCGTGTTAGCGTAATATTTAGTTCCATTAATGACTCCAATTCCAATAACTCAGGAATAGCTTTTATTTGTGTTTACGAGTTACGAGGTAATAGATTTTTCAATTAAATATTCGTTAAACTGTTAATTTTTGACTATGCATTCTCTTAGTATACGATATACTATGTAGTATATTCTCAGGATTGATCTTTTGTGCTTATTATTTAATATAATAGAGAATAAAAGCATGCTACTTTACATCATATTTAATATTTTCATGCTCAAATGACTACAGTACTTATTTACAGTTCGTTTCGGGTTTCAGTTAAGTTAACAGTCACCCTCTTCGGACTCAGAATCTGTCGATGGCGGCGGTTGTGGAAAGCTCATGACATAGTAGAACCGGAAGCATTCTACCACCCCAATTGCACAGAGAACAAGAGTTACGTAGTAAAGAACAACGTCCTTGGTTCCTCCCTTGAGATGGACAGGGATTCCATTGTCCTCCTGAAAGTCATGATTGATAATTAATATCACAGAAAAGAAACACACCTTTCCGCAGTGAAACAATTACCGAATATTACCTGGAACTTTATTTGTAGTGCTCGGAAAAATTCCGGAACTTCTCCATAAACCATTCCACCATTTCCAACTCGTTGCGGCTTCAATACCTGATCAGGAATTTTGGAGAACTTGATCGAACTGTCATAGATAATTTCTGGTGCTTCACCCGATGGCTTCAAGCCCTAGAAAATTCAATTTGAAAGATACATTCGATTAAGTATTTTATTTACATGCTGTGTACTTACAGGGTTTTTCGTAACCTATTTTCGCATTGTTAGCATAAAACGTCCCGATAACGTATAGTCGTACAATAGCGCAAATAAAATTCGGCCTGAATACGGACCCATGCACTAAAATTTTGTGTTTGTTGCCCGGCAATTGATGCAGCTGCACAACCCAAGAGAGTGAAAAAGTTAGATTTGAGCATAATACCTTTCTTGGTATGGAAACTGGCTATTGCAAACCCGACAGTAAAAAATGGTTCAAATCGAGCAAAATATGTTTTAACAATATCCTCCAAAGATTTCATGTTTGGGAAATATGTAAACGTGCAATGAAAAATACGAATTTTGCAAAAAGTCTGCACTGCATGGCAGTGATATTACATAACATAGTCAGGTTAGGTTAGGTTAAAACGTTGGCGGACGAGATGGTTCCGCTCTACAGGTTAGGTTAGGGTTTTCAAATACCCACATGACCAGCAACTAACCTAACCTAACCTTTGGAATTATAGACCAATTTTACTTATTGCACCATTCCATTTCTTATTGCGAAAGTCTTCTTTTCTTCTAGCAGACTATTTTTTCATTGCATCGAAAAATACCACCCTTCATGTTTTTTTTTTCATTCAGCCCATTCCATTTGCCATTGTACATTGCCAGCGGAAGAGGGCAACTAAATAGAACGGATTCGGAGGGTGCGTCTTATATTCTAGTATGTCAACTGTTAACGTCGGACAAAGTTCACTTCGTTAGTTAAGTTCTCCCTGTCCTGTCCTGTCCGTAACGGTAAATTTATTTCAAATATATCCTAATACAGGCATCTCGATGCCTTGAATTTTACATAAACGGTTACCTATGTGAGAGTTATTTGAAAACCTGTCCTG
>JAQFYT010002905.1:0-11832 GCA_034694925.1 Ceratophysella denticulata
ACTTTGAACCCGCCTCACACGGATACAGTGAGTGAGTGAGTGAGTGAGTGAGTTCGCAGATACATGCACGTCATTATTATATAAGATACCCTCGAACGAGGGGTCCGTTCAATTAACCCAGGTAGAGTCAATGGGTATATTAGAATAATTAAAAATAGGATTCAATTATGTGTGACAAGTTGTGTCCAGGGAACAATTAAATCTTCCCCATCGGCATCAGTTTCGAGAAAAGTCTTACAGACTACGTGTAATTGTACACATACGCCGAATCCCATGACTTCTCTTGTGTGATTGTAGTTGAATCCAGTATCGACATTACCCCTTTCAGATGCCAGTAATAGGAAAAGTGAATTTCCCTGATGTCTAGCTGGGTATGACTGAGGAACGCTTCCAGCGATTGTTTGTTCTCGTTGGAATCACTATTTACTAGATCAGGAAAGATGGGGATATCCGCGAATGACAAATCGATTCCCTTTGCTTTGACGTCGAAGTCATATGTTGTTGAATATCCAGCGTGGATTGGCTGAATCAAGTCTGCAAAGTGGACAGTAGTGAAACTGTCCCAGACCTCCGGGTCACTGATGTAAAGATAACGGACGAAGTGAATGCGGTCAGTAAGTATTTTTATGCCATCCTCTAGTCTTGCGATGGATTGATTTAGCTCCTTTCTTTCGTCCGAAGCTTTCCAAGTCTTGCGTAGTTTACCGTCGTCCTGGAACTTGTATTGCTTTTTGTATTTATAGAGTTGGTGTAAAGGCATATAACGGTTGATGTTAAGGTGTGCCTTTGAGAGTAAGCAGGATGCTCATTGAAAAATTACTTGCGTTGACTGGGTACTGTCGGCGTCGCTCCGAATAGAATGAAATCTAGAAACCTAGTAGGTGTGTCCGCCGCCTCATTGATATTACTTTGAATGTGTTCACGCAGATACTGAAATACACAGCTTGTTACACACAGCTCGGCAAGTTTGTTCTTTAATCCGATTACAGAACACTATGAAAAATTTTTTGCTGGTACTGTCATTGAGTAATTTTGATACTAAATGATTTTTTTAAAAAAATGGAACGCAGAATCTTTTTTTATTATTATAAAAATCAAACAAATCAAACATTAAAAAAACTAAGCAATTACTACTCCTGACTTAAAATTTTCCCTTTCCTTCTCTTACTTCTTTTTCTCCTTGCTTTCTCTTTTAGTAAATGTTGTACTCATGAAACCTCACTAATTACGCTCTAGAAAACGCCTCCCGAAAATGGAATTCCAAAATTGTTTATGCTTCTTTATTGTATTAAACCCCAAAATTTTTTTGCCGAAATTCTTTACTGGAAACATTCAATTTTTTCGGAAGGTTTCGCCGACCTTTATGATCAAGTGCATACACTTCATGCACTTCCTCTTTGTTTATAACTGTTCGCTTGACGAGAGCAGGCTCGATTGGTCTTTTACCGAAAACGGTTTTTTATTTAACGTTGTCCGATTAGGTAGTCTCCAGATATTTCGTTCACTCCGAGAAGAAACATTCAATTTTTCTTGCTCTACACTGTCCAAACTGGCGCTAAGAGTTCGATTGTAATAGTTTAGTTACGTTTAGTTTAGAACCAAACTTATTGTAATAGTGTACTAGATGAGATTCCTGGGATTCTGCGCGTTGTAAAATATTATATTTATTTCGATGTTCATCTTAAAGTTTTGCATTTTGAAACTTTCTCAACGACTTTCCGTTCGTCCAGGTTAAGCTATGATAAAAACGAAGCACGCTAAAATCTTTTTTTTGAACCTATTAGCTTATCAGATAGAACTCCAAACATGTCCCCTTTGCCTATTGAATACGGCGACGCCGTCAAAACCCAGCCCGATTAAGTTTACTGTAAAGCTTCCTATCAAGTCAATAATGTTCTTCACCTCCTGAAGTGTATCACGGATAGTCTTCAGGATTCCTTCGGGTCACGTCAACACCCATTCGAACTATACGATAAAATTTAACCACCGAATAATAAAATAATAGTAGAACTAAAAGCTCATGACGTTATATGGGTCGCAGTATCTAACATGATTGATACTGGTTTCTCTGATCCGAATAAATATTTATAGGAACATCAAGTGCATGTAAGAGCTAGTACGGTTGAAAAATATTTGTGGAGTAAGTTCATGTGTGCTGTATTTGAACTGTATCCTTAGGTTCAACTATACAGCGTGGGCAACCAAGTATTAACGTGTATTAACAGAGGGGTCGATCGCGAAGCGGCCGGCTCGGAGGGGTTTGAGAAGAATACCTTTACAAACTAGTTGAAACATTAGCAAGACAAGTAATATTTAAAAAAAAATCAATAACCTGTAAATACTCCTATAATTAAATCTGCATCTCACTTATGCCAAAATCCTATATGCAAAAATACACACCTACTCAATTACTTATACCCACAACAACACATCACATTTTCTTTTTATTTTGCTTTATTGCTTTCAGGTAAACATATTCCTATTTATTTGAAATAAAATTTATCATTACCCCGAACACGAGCATCCGTTATCTGAATGTCCCAATTTTCATCCACCAGGGGGGCTGATTAACCGCCATCAACCGACGGTTTTCAGCTTCCGCCCGCAAGCTGGCTGATCTCGCCTCTTCAAATTCTACGTCTACTACACTGGCCCCAAGCTCTATCTCAGGGGCACCAGTTTGAATAATAAAATATTCATGCGCATCACCATTTGTCAACTCAAACAAAATCGAGTTGAAATCTAGCCTATCGCTATTATTCAACTGATTAAGGTTCATTATGTTCTTGATACTGTACAAGATATAATATATATATTTATATATATATATAATATATATTTGTCCATCGCTGCTGACGCCCAGCTAACCGCAGTGGATGCCTCTTCGTTTGGGGCTTCCCTGAATTCATTCTCAAGCTTTTTCTCGATTTCGAGCAAGGTTCTCAGAGCATGCATCCCCGAGTTGTTCCGCCAGGTTGAAGCTAAAAACAAAATAAAGAAATACAAATAATTAGAACACGTAAAGCCAATTGAACAATCAATAGTGTTAATAATATAACAGTAGTAGTAATAGTAAGTCCATTTAAGATTTTTGAATATCTTGTACTCAGAATCTCCTGTTCGGTGAGATCACATTTTTGAACTATTCACTAAGTACATGCGGAGGGGTGCCTCGTTGTGCTGATACCGATGGACCACCACCGAATAAATAAAATTATTCTTTCGTTTACTAATTATGTCACACATTGCTAAACGGATTAAGTAGTAGATTAAAGTAGGGCTTCTTGTTTTCTTCTCTAACTCTTAGTTCAGGTGGTCATTAAAATAATACCAGCATTCTGTGCACACGGCTACTGCTTTCCATGGGTCTTTAATCCGATTAAATACCAGACCAGGATTAAGGTTTAAGAAACTTTGGCAATGCAACTAAGTAATTAATTTTCCGCAATATGTATTATGCTATTTCGCAACAGAGCGAGCACATTTGTGTGCCCCTACCAAGATACTATTCCAAGGTATAGAAAGTCAAGGAGCAGCGTGACAAGTGAAATGTCGTCCGGCTCATTTACAGCAACACGAATCAGGGAATCTTAGGTTTTCTCTGTTAAGCTCGTGCGTATTGATGATCAGATCAGATTTAAATAGCTGAATGCACGGTCTGCGTCTGTTGAACTAGATGGTAAGATGTGAACAACCTAAATCAAAAGTAGAAGATTAGTACCAATAAGGAAAGATGAGTCACTTAGGGCAGTTGAGCTGAGCATAAATAGAGCTAGCTTAATTAAAGAGCCATAAGCAAAGCGAACAATCAGATCACAAAATAAATTCGTTGAGTACTAAATCTCGAAATTTAAATATTTGGATAAACGCGGTTATGTCAAGAGTATCATATGTGCCCACTGCAATGCGATAACGAGTACTCGCGAGTTTAAGGACGTAGTATTCAGAAACTCTTGTAATTTAAACCAACATATAGGTTGCATGATTGGTCAATAGTGTAGTTTGGCCGAAATAATTTAGAAAATAACTCTGTTATACGCATTGAACATTCTAACAGTTCACATACCTTTTTCAATACGCATTCAAAATTCAAACGGCTAACAGATCTTTCTTATACGCATTCAAAATGAAAACAAGCTCGCTTAGCGTAGGTTGTATTTAGTAAAAATTAGCAAAATGAATTCACACTTCGTTTTTCAAGAAATTCCTACCATCAACGGCTTGTTCCACACAATAAGTGACCTTCCGAAAAAGGTAGAGTCAATGATTCAATTGTTGGCAAGCTAGAGTTCGGTAGACCCCTTCGGAAAATTTTTGGGGTATAATATACAACAGAAGCGTAAAAAATCAAGGAATTGTCTTTTCGGCTTGTTTTTTCTTGAGCGGAATCAGTGCGCTTTCATGAACAAAACATTTAGTAAAAAACATGCAGATTGAGACTGACACTGACTATAAAAGTACCCACCTAAGCCGCGTAAGGTAATTGTGGCATTCGCCCTTCATAGCGAATGTTATATTATTTATGTTTTTTTTTTGTTTTATTTTCATTGATCAATCAAAACACTTATTATATATAAATTTAAAAAAACCAATGAGTTAAGGCTAAACTATCTCCTCACCATGCTGCATTTGCTGCTGGCGCTCAGTAGCCTTTTACAAGTATAACATTGCACTTTGTTCCGGTAATACCGGCCAACGTCCGAGCGCTGAAGCCGAGGTCCAGGACACCACCAATAGCTAGTCCAACGGCTGAAAATAGAAATTTTATTAATAAAAAAACGAAATTTAAAATTTAATATTTAATTTCCGCTTACCTGTAAGGACTCCAATCCCAACTTCAATTGCTTTCATCCCTGTTGCGATCAAAGAATTAAGCCCGCTTCTCTCGGTTGAATTTGGCGCAATCTCGCGCTCTGGAGACATCCCTTTTCCGCCTACCCGTCAGGTAGCGGATGTCACGGCAAAACCGGCAAAGGAACCGGCAAAGGCAACCGGCAAGGCATTCCCTAGGAAGAGCTCTCGTACTAATTAAAAGGTCGCCACTGCGACCATTCCCATTCCATCAATTTTGTTGCAATTTAAAAAAAAACACCAAAAAACTGGTCACACAATCTTGTCTTCGTTCGTTCGTTCGTTCATTTATTCAATAAAGTGAACAATAATTACTCGTAAATAAAACTTCTAATAAAACAATCCGTTCTGTATCTATATTGAAGCTTGTCTTGCTTACGCTTACGTTAGCTAACAACAATCAGGAATCAGATGAAAATCATATTTAATAAGCTTCATTATGGAGAAACTGTTTTCCGCATCAGCATTTGCCGCTGGTAGTACCAGAACCTTATTAATTAGACTCTTTATAGTACTACCCGATGTAATATAGCTTTTCCTGAGAAAGTACGGCCAGAATGTTTCTGCACTCGACTGTTTTTAATTACAGTAAGCGGACGTCTCCTGTAATGACTGCAATATGAGAACCCATTCCCTACTCGCACTTCCGTCATTTAAGCTGAATTGTTTAGCCAGTGCTTAGATTTCGGATAGGCCGTAGGTTTCCGCACCTACTGCCGTCATTGGCAACTTTTTTTTGAACAAGTACTTCGAATTTGGATAGACTACTTGTAGGGAAATATTCCCCTATCTCAAGTTTAAGTTTGTCGCACAAAGTTTTTCTCGTAGAAATAATTCATTATGCACACGATTCTTTGTTAGTGTAATGTTACTTGACCTGGGCGTCACGGGTCAAGTACCAAGAGGTATTGGGTCTGGTTGATTGGTCCTCTCAATAGATACTTAACTAAGATTGTATGGCCAGACGAGTAGGTGAATAAAATACCCGGGTAGACTTTCAACGGTTGGAGTTACTCACTATATTTAAATTAGATATTTTTTTCAGAGAAATACAATACAACAATAAACAGACGGGTAGTTTCGGTGTGAAGTCCGGGAAGCGTCTGGCCACGAGCTGAGTTGAGCGTCAGGAGATATACTCCTTTCTACTCCGGGCTGCAGTCAGACGGTTCCCGACACAGAGTTCAAGTTACTGTTGACCTGATTATATACAATCTTCCTGGTTTTCGACACGAGGGAGTCTCTGGAAACGGAAGTCCAAACACACGGGTACGTTCCACCCGTATTCAACTCAGAGCCAAATTCGGGTCGAACTCGGCGCGTGGGGCTCATTAAGATCTATTATTAGATTTCCTCATTTCGTCGGAGACCCAGAAAGCGTGTCAGACACGGAATGTCTAGATTCGAACGGCACGTGGAGAAATTCTGCACGTGTGTCGTGAATCGATCTATTTATGTAAAACCCTTAAGTATCGTAATGATCGATCAGATCATTACACCACTTCTCTCCTGACGAACATTAAGAATTAAGATTAAGTATTACTAGTTTTATCTATTTACATTACATCAGACAGTCCCATGTCCCTTGGGTGCGTAGCACACTGCAGATCTACCTAATCGGGATTCACTCTCACTGGACACGGGTGTCTGGAATCAGAAATTTTAAGAAATGAATTGAATGCGCTGTTAAGTGATGAACACATGTTTACATATTGAACACAAATGATGATTGGAACATCGTTTGAAATACTGTGATGAGTAAAAGCTCGTATTCTATACACACGAACACGATCTAGTATCACATATGACACGACTACAATTGTCCACGGTGATCTTCTGGAGGGGGAGCGCTGAAAGGGGTATAGTAAATGGGTATTCACTCTCACTGAAGTTGTGGGGTTATGAAGAACATCTTGGTGAATATGTGAAGAAACACATAATTTAAAAGAATTGGATTAATTTTAGAACGAAATTTTAATAACCCCTATAATAGATAACAGAGTTTGTGATATAGACAGAGCGTAAGCAGATGAGAAAACTGAGACGCTCAGTGAAATGTTAAGGTATATAAAGAGCGTGCTGTAAGTAGACCGTGGATGTAATTTGTCGAATATCTATTGATGACCGTTCACTGCACAAAAGAGTTACTAGTAGACGGGGACAACGGGATTGAAGATTAAGAGTTATTGTTTCTTGATATATGAAGGGTCCAAAGTGATAAACTCATCCACTGGGTAAAAGAGAGATGTTCGGGAGGTCTTGAAGATTAGATCCGGAATGATGGGTACGTGAACACGGCCATCCTGATATGCAGTAGGCGTGAATCCGAAAATATTGCGTAAAAATTCAACAATATCGAACATAGTCTCCCTTTTAATATTCCCGAGCTGCTTGAATACCATAGCGAGCTGTGGAAATTCCTCGTACGTATCCCACTAGAGTAGCTCCACAACTGAAATTAGTGAAAATTGGTGCCATGTAGAGATAAGCAGTAGGGCAGTAGATGAATTATATTCCAAGGAAGCAGGTCTGGGATTCCAATGTGTGAACTTGGCAGGTTTGGCTGGCTGTTTTGAAATCAGAATCGGCTTCCCAAATAACGATTCCTTTCTCACTGATGCATTGTCCTGATGCATAATGACAAGGTTGAATGAAATGGACTCCGGGAATGGAGACTATTCCTGAGACTCGGTCTACCACAAGATCGTGTCTGTTTACATAGTAATTGGTAGCTAATATTTCGTGGGTCTTCAACCAATAGTATTCTGCAGAAGCAACAAGTGTAGTGCCATTTCTATCCCATCGGATGGTATGCAGGGAATCTCTTTTAGGTGACGTAGTGGAGAGTACCATTCTGCGGCATTCAAAACTTCCAATTTTTGTATGGTTTTAGAATGGGAGTTGGTTTGAGTTCCAAAGAAGCTAACATATTTAACGTCAGTCTCTAGAACCTTCTCGCATTCGTAGGCTTTGAGAGAATTTCCGCTCTTGGTTGAAGCAGTAAGATCTATTCGAATGGCTCGCATGTCTTTGACACCCTAAACAATGGCTGGACAAACTCCTGGAAGTGGAGGTAGTTTGTATAGTGCTCCCAAAATCTAAAGTGATTCGGATTGTTTCCGCTCTCGTTCGTATAGACGTTTAAGTGTCTGTTCGATGACCTGATCTACATAGTCAGGTTGGGATGAGTTCTGAAAAGCAAAACTAACAGAATTTGAAGTTTTCTTGCCGATCAGAGTAATTGGGTTGGTGTCATCGGTTTCAGTCCGGGTTTTTGGCATGGGTAGACGTAGTTGGAAATCAAAATCTTCAGTTCCGGTTGTTGTATTCAGCGGAATAGGTTTCAGGGGTGAGTCGTACGGTAGGGTTGTGAGTAGATATTGTTGATCAATTGGTGTGCTGATGGTGGGAAAATCTGTAAGTTCCGTTTCCATTGTTCGTCCATCTCCAGTGGTTATTTGTATATTTCCTTCATCTAACTTGGCATCATCAATCCCCAACTGGCCTTGACTATTCGACTCTCCGTCGTTAGTCAAGCTATGTTCGTTGCTAATGGTGATTAGAGGTTGTTTGACTAAGACGAATTCTTTTGATGGGATATTTTTGTCTCCAGTATAATTCCTGAGGTTTGAAATCATAGCAAGACTAGTCCAAAAGTTAGCTCCACGGCATTCCAAAGAACGTTGGTGGAGTCTACTAGAAATTACTGTTCATTTTCTGCCCTGTTTGTCCGAGCAGACCGCTTCATATAGAAGTGATGTCACATTTCTTCCATTATTTGTTATCAGAATATCCACAAATTTGATCGAATTTGTTCTCGCTGCCTCGTTTCCAATGAGAGTTCCACCCGTCATTTCGGATAAATAAGGGAACTTTTCAAGCCACCAAGGACGTCGATCATGAAATGCAATATATGAACAAAATTCCTGCTCAATAGTTGTTTTTCTGATGCCTAAAGTTGTAGATTTATCTGTTGCTTTGAAAGCCTGATCCACATTATTGTGCTGAAGGTTCTCCTGTAGTAAATCGAAATTATTCAATATCCTGATGTCTGCCGAGAACTCAGACCCGATTTAACGTTTAGTGAAGATTTTTGTAAAACTTTACAACCTCTGATTAGTTGCCAGCGAATAAGCAACTAAAGTCTCTTTTATCTTGTGCGAATGAGCATTGTAAAAGTTGTGTGCTTTAGTCAAGTTAATTGTACAAACATCGGGATAGTAAAGCGATGTCTTTCCGGGGTGCTTTGAATTCCAAGTCTAGCCTGTTAGGCATACAATGTAATGAGTAAAGTCTAACTCCTATCTCCGCAGAGAATTTCTTAGGTTTGAGGTCATTCTCTACATTATTTTTAGTAAAACACACATTTAACAAGTTTCTGGATTCCAGAAAGAAACCCAGTGGCGATATGACACTTCGTTGCATGGGAAAAGCCAACAGAATCCTGACAACTAATGATCTTTAATTATGAAGATCCACCAGGGAGCATAGAAAGTATATCAAGTTTGCAGCTATTAGCAGTATGTTTCAACAGAATATTGGCTAGATACATTTCACCACCATCGCGTACTAAATATTTCTATTCTCATGTCGAACAAAGTGAGCATCGGAGCTTTGTATAACAAATAACAACTTACCCATGTTGAATCCAACTTCATAACCGTAGTTCAGGATCCTCCTGAACTCGGGTCGGCGACGTGCCCAGCGTCCGAGCAGCAGACCGGAATGATAGAAAATATTGGTTAGTAGCTGAATATTTATTACATGTTCACATGCCGCCTATGAAACGCAAAACAATATTACTTATAGGACTAGTACAGATTAATAGATAGGGTATGATTCAAGTAGCTACGAACTTCTGCGTCAGAATACACAATATTTTGTCTTTTCATAAACCGTTCGAAGTTCATAATTGTTCTGATTCCTGCAATTGAAAATGATCGACGGATTAACTGTTTGCAATTCCATCTAGCTACAACGTTTATGATCAAGCCATTTTGTCATTTAAGCTCGGCAACCAGGCAAAGTTAGTGCTATATCTGATCCCGGTACGGTTGTTCGTACTTAGTGGTAATATAATATTACAATAATATATATAATATAATATTAAGTACTTATTGAACACAAAATGTGCTCGTGTACAATAAAAAAATTACAGGCACTATGCTAGCCTGGTGAACGTGTTAGTCTCAGTTGTACCCCTAAAGTTGGGGATCTAAAGTTACTTTGCCCGCGAAATAATTTAGATACTTGAGAGGAGTCTGGCCATCCTGGAAACATATCCTTGCTGCGCAACTGAATTTTAGCATGTGCGTTAGAAATCAAGTAAGAAAATTAGTTTAACTTTACCGCAAGACCATTCACCTTTCTGTTTCGGTACTTCAACGTATGTCCATCGCCTAATTTCAATGTCAACTTGCTTTAAAAAGCATTCAATAGCTTTGTCTAGATCATTCCTCCTTCCATGTTGCTGCGAATCTAGTATGTACAATCTTTCTTCAATATTACTCGCAACGAATAACAGCCAGCGATTTTCGTTTATATTATAGGGGAAAGCAATACGGGTACCGCCTACGGGAATATTCCTTAGGAGCCGGATGTCAACCTTATAATTCACTAAAGTTTCTGGAGGGTTGCCCTTTCATATCCGCATGCCGATTTTTATTTAATTTGTCTGTAGGACAATTCTTAAAAAACCCGGGCGGTAGCAAGAGCACCGGTAGACTGAACTTTGTTTTCAACTTCATCTTTACAGCATCGAGTATATTGTCGTTCAGCCATTGTTTCTGGAAAAGCCGCCGTAGATCCAATTTCTTGAGTTGCATATCATTAACAACCGCCAAAACAGAATCTGTCTGTTGTCGTTTTATGAGAAGACAAATAACGGGATACCCTGTCCCTGCGAGTTTTCTACCAGGTTTCAAACCTTGAGGCGTCTTTGCAACTTCAACAGTATATCGATATTTTTCTTCTTCGTGCGCTGCGTTTCTCGCTTTTCGAAATCGACACACCCTTCCGACGCCGCTTCTTTCATGCCTTCCACATAAATCGCATGATCTCTGATAAAGTCACCAGAATCCATGCACCTAGTAGGGTGTATATCGTGCTTAAGCACGCGGAAGTAACTCTCTACGGTTGCATTTGACATTCTTTTGATCCATGCACGGAATAATTCGGGCAAATAATGGCAAATACGCGATGTAATAGTCTTGAAAAACGTCCAACACTTTACTTTTGTAGTACATGTTTATTGGACTCTCTTCGCAGCCTTCGTCCAAACTCATTTGTGTTCTTCTGTCAATAAAGTATATGTAAAACAACACCATAAGTATGAGATACAAATCCCAAACCTTCTAATTCCCTTGGCGGAATTGTCGCCTTCTTCATTTTATTTTCATGAAACCAAATTTCCCTGGTCCTGTGTAGATTATTCATAATAATAAGTGAATGAAGACGTCTTTTGCTTCTTCCAGCAACGGAGGTAGCTGGTTTTTTCGGAACCGTTTAAAACCTGCAAGTTCTTGTGTAATTTTAATTACACGTTATGCGCCTTCCACTCCCATCAGTATGGCGCAGCAAAGTGGCCAGAAACTGTACTGTAAATCGCGTAATTGGTCTAAGTAGCTTACCAGGTCTACTCGGAGCGTATTGATTTCCAGTCCAGGGCGGTTAGACAAGAACGCACACCAGTAGTATTCTTGGAGTTGATATCCAGTGCAGTCGTCTAAGTTCGCGTCTAACCACTGAACTGCATCTAAAATTGGAAATAGGTGGAAATCAGTGTTCCAGGGAATACCACTTTTTAGAATTCGCATAATAAGAAATAACTTAACCAGTTTTTACCTAGAACACTGAAGTTAAAGCTACGGGCACTCCTCTGGTCGGTTGTATGGAATTGCACAACGAATCCATACCATAAAATCCACCACTCGCTCTGTCTTGAGCGAGTATGCGTTGTAGCATATGCAGTAGTGCGCCCTC
>JAQFYT010002906.1:0-11831 GCA_034694925.1 Ceratophysella denticulata
ACGTCAAAAAACGACAATGTCCTCAAATTCGCCATGTTAAATCCCATGCTAAAAAAACGTCAAAAAAAACGACAATGTCCCAAAATCTGTAATGTTAAATTCCATGCTAAAAAATCTTCAAAAAAAAATCCATAATTTTAAATGTAATTAACCTGAATAAGCGGAGGAAGTATCGGATGAGGCAGAGTTTCTATTTGAATTTAAATTACTCCCACCACGTCCACTGGGTGGTGGTTCATAGTAACCCTCATTATAGTCCACAACTATCATTTCAGAATGTTCAAGTATAAGACACTCATTCGGTCTCCGACTCACACCACCAATCCTGTGACCAAAACTGGAAAAAAAGTAAATTGAAAAATTAGTTATTCGTAACGATTTAAAGTTATTTCGTAAAGCACACCAAAGTCAAAAAGTATGCGTATAGATACGTAGTATCTCGGAAAACTCCGAGATTGAGGCTGCCCGGACCGACTTTCGGTCCAAAGTCAAATGCGCACATGCTCCACCGGTGCGGTGGTGGTAGGGTTTTTGGTTTCGTTTATATAGAAATTTTGTCATGACAACTAATAACAGGGCGGCGGGGGGAATTTCAAAAATACAATAAAACTCGGTTGTACAAAATATGTATATAACCTGGTTGTCAGTTGTCATGGAAAATAGTATACACAACATAATTTTGTAAAAATGTAAAAATAAATATGTTTAAAATATCAAATATATTTGGAATAGACTTACGTCGTGATGGGTAGGAACATTCCGCCATCAATGAAAACAGATCCAGATAATAATAAAAACCAACAAGTGGCCATTTCACCACGGCAATATAAAATATCATTCGCGGCTCGGGTACTATAGTAACCATATTTACTTATATTTAATAGTGTTGAGTCTGTGAACCGGGCTAGGACTTCAAGGGACCTGCGTATATGGAAATTATAGAAAAAATTAAATCAAAATTTGAAACATGCAAATAGATTTTACATAATAACATAACAAAATGCAAAATCGTTCAATCTTATAAAATAATAATTACACAGTTACCTTAGATAATAATAAATTGTTTCCTGGTCAGAGAGTGTTCTTAATTGTGGTAATTTTTTTAATGAACGGAATAAATGAGGTTCTAAATTATTTGAAACTTGTAAAATTGTATTATCTGAATTCATTATTTATTAAATTTTTTAAACAAACTTATTATGTCAAATTAATGTTAAAATAAACATTGATATAATTTGTAAACAATAAAACTGTCAGATCTTATAATAGAGAGAAAAATTCTAATCAAGGTGTGTTTTATAATTTTGCATTATACAGTATATTACTATATAGGTAATTTTTGTATATTAGTGTACAGTATTGTACAGTGTATAAGAAACAAGTTATAGTCATAAAGGCATATAGCATTACAAGTTTTTGTCAAGTCCCCAAAAATACAAAGCAACGAACCCCCAACCAAACATTTGGTAGGCACGGCTGCTGCTGGCTCGGCTGTAAATCAGGAAGGATTATTTAGGAGGGGTTTACTATGAGGGGAGAATTTAGAATGGAATTTTGTAAAAATGAAAAAATCCAACCCATATAGTCTCATTGACAATGTTCCTGATTCATGGTTTATTTTCATTAGTTAATTAAATTAAGAATTCGAGTTTGAGTTTATATTAGCTACAAATATATTTTTAGGAAATATCCAAGCCAGCCTAATTGTATGAAGACTGTGTAACGACAATATTGAGTTCCTGATTCGTGGTCATCTATCGTTTTTACTTTATCCCTATGAATTAAAACTTGGTTCAGGACACACAATACATCAAACCTGCCTGCACCTCCGGGCCCGAAAGTTACTGACAATATGACATTGACAGTAGTTTGGTATTTGCTCAATATGGTTACGAGCTTTCTGACATCTTGGTTCTGGGTATTAGCACACTCGCAGTCCTTGTAACTCGGTTTCAAGTAGCGTTTAGCTGAAAAATATCATCAAAGTTTGCTGTTCGCAAGGTTCTCAACTCTACACCGACACCATTAAAGTTACTGAAGGTTACTGACCATATGACATTGACAGTAGTTTGACATTATGAAAGACTTTTTATTAGAACAGCCAGTTCATTACAGTAAACGCTGTATAGTTAAACGAATGAAAATTGTTAAATGTAGGTTTTATAAACACGTAATACTTTGAAATATTAGCTTAAATATTTTTAAAAAATGTAATTTTAAAAAGAAAATAATTTTTATCTAAATTTCTTAAGAGCTTAGTCTTTAATTACATTTTATTCAACTAAAATATTCAATTTCGTAATAAGAAAAACTCCCCTCATATAACAAAAATGTAAAAAAAAAACCGGTTTCTTTTTGTTACGTAGTATTTATTACGTGTGATAGGGGTATATTCGGGGGATATGGGATGGGATTATAAACCTTTAAAACTATTCAGCTATACTTTCATAATACGTAACTACAATAATATAAGCCCAGAATTACTGATATGATATGAGTAATGAGTTTTGGGTTTTGGTTACTTTTTAGTTACTCCCACACGCACACGATTGTGTACCTTTGAATACCACCACCGCACCATAACTATGTTGTAGTCTACTATACATTACATTATATTTCTACTCTGAACTGACCGTCAGTCAGTCAAATCAGAATTCCTAAATTTATTTCACACATCAGACGTGAACAGACTATACACGTCGATTGAACTTCATATCAAAATTACACAAAAAAAAATATACGATTAAAAAATTAATTTGTGAATTAAATTCTTGTTCCATAATTATTTTTAGTGTGTCTGCGTGTCTAATTTATTAAAATTAATTTTTGTGCATGTTTTTGTTTTGTCCTTGAGTGGATATCCTCCGGTATAATCCAATCAAGAAGGGGGAAAAAAATAAGCTGTTTTCTTGGGAAATTTTTGTTTTTCAACTTTTGGTCGTCGTCATTTGCTGTCGTCTATGAGGGGAGAAATTTAAATTCAGGGTTATTCTGACGTCAAAAAATTCTCTGAGAAAAAGTGGGGGGAGTAGTGTGAGTTTTTTCGTGACGTAGTGACTCATTTATCCATCACGCGAGCCGCGGCGGTGGAGCTTCTGTATTCAGTATATTGTAATTCAGATTCAGACATCAGATACTTTGTATACGGATTACAAACTATATATCGCTCAACGTCGTTGATTTCCGACCCGACGACGGCCGTTGTTCGTCAATATATATCCGTCAAAAATACACAGTCAACAGTTGACGACGGTTGACGGTAGTAGTAGTGCACAGACTAACAGAGTTAACAAGTGTGTAGTGTATTAAAATTTCAAGTCATAATTCTCAACTTTACCTGGATTTGAATAAAAATGGAGTTTAGTAAATATTTTTTATTATTATTTTTGTGCTTGTTCACTTGTAAGACTCAAGGTTTAGTAAATAATACAAATGACTTGAATGAAAGTAGTTTGACGAGTAGTAGTGACGAGTATGGTTCCTTTGAAGCGGACTATGACGATGGAGAAGGTCATGCTATTGGTCAACTTACGAACGAGTCAATAAGTGATACTGGTTTACAAGGTCGAGGTCATCAAGATGACCTTTCAAGTGCTGGTGTACTCAAAGGGAAGGTTAGAGTTGAAAGTAGTTTTGCAGCAAGGTTGGAGGATGGATTGGATACTACTGCAACAACTGCACTGCCAGTAGTGACAGGACCAGGGTCAGTGAGTACATCTGACCCGACGAGACCACCTGAGTCATCTACACTTACAGCAGAGGTCAGTGACGAGGATGACAAGGATTTTGAGGAAGGATCGGATGAGGAATATGATGATTCCGTGGAAGAGTTTCATAATGGAGTATTACAGGTGTGATTTTTATTTGGAATTTTTATTGGAAATGATTGACTTAAAATAAAAGGGTTCATTTGTGTAGCATATATGTATACAGCAGGTCTCAGGTGTGATGTCATTAGCGTAAATTTACTCTAGCTTTTAGCTGAGTTAAGGGTCAAAGGTCAAAGTTTTCAAAGTCGAGACACAAGGTCAAAGTGTTCAAAGATGCAAAAGAGTATCTCGGTGTACGAGCCTAACCTGGCTATTAAATATTTAATTAATTTGAGACTCAAAGATTGTATTAATTTTAGGATAGGTTGTTTTTTAGGTAATTTTTGACATTCATCGTTTATTAATCCGAGGCTAAGGTCGGAAAAAGGTCCGCTGCTAGAGGCGTAACTCTCGTTAAAATAAAATTGAAAAAAAACGTGTCACAAGACCAAAAATATAAATGGCTCGTCACATGGGCAGCATAGGCTGTCATATGTCAAGGTTCAAGATTAAATTGTGCATATTTTTAGCCAATGTTAGGTCAAATAAACGGGTGTTATAAAACACGTTCAAAAAGTTTGTCTTATTTTCAATGGAATTACGAGCAGTGTAGTAATTTATGAATAATATTTAATTATAATATTTCCAAAATTTCCAGGACATCCCTCTCCCAGCCTCAGGGCATTGTATAATGTACGATAAATGTGGCCCAAGTCCATCTGGTCCTGAATGGCAAGAATTACCATGTGCAGTGAACCTCCCGGCCCGTGCAGTTGAAGAACATGACCTCCATACACTTGAAGCATTTTGTCCGGAATTGGTTTCGAAATATGGCTCGGAATTATGTTGTGCACAGAGTCAAATTTTAGATTTGGCACAAAACCTAGCATTACCACAATCAATTATTGGACGCTGTCCGGCATGTTATTATAATTTTAGACAAATATTCTGTGAGCTAGCATGCTCACCCGTACAATCTACTTGGATTAATGTGAGCGGGTCTGTACTAGGAGAGAAAGGTAATATTAATTTAGTCATGGGTTCAAATCCTAAGCTCAATATCCGTACTTTTTTCTCTGAATATTCCAGGCCGTGTCTTTTTTTATATTTAACTTTTTTGAGCAAAGATTTTTGAGCATTTCTAATTGTGTGTTTTTTTTAAAATCATTTTTTAAATTATGACTTTCATTTGACCTTTTTATTTAAACTTTTTTAAAAATATTATTTTTCACTCGTTTCCATTATTTAAATTCAAAAATTAAATGTAACCACTCTCTAGCTCAATGGTATATCCAATTTATATAAATCTAAATATCCAAGAGTCACGAGTTCAATTCCTACAAATAACGTTTGTAACTTTTTACTTTTTTTTTCATTTTCCTAGGCCGTTTATTGGTAACAGAGTTGGAAGCGTATGTAGCCGAGTCCTACGTGACCTCAACTTATAAATCCTGTTCATCCGTCACAATGTCCTCAACCAATGGTCCAGCAATGGATTTCTTATGCGGTCAATGGGGGAGCTATAGATGTACCCCACATCGTTGGTTTAATTATATGGGCTCAACTGAGAATGGATTCTCACCATTTGATATTAAATATCAATACGTTAATGAGTCGGTTCTCAATCAGGGTTACGTACCTTATAATTTCACAACAATTGGATGTCAAGATAAAGTTGGGGTAAGTTTTGAGAGTGTATTTTACTGGAAATATATTTTTTTTCATTACTGAGAGATGTGAAATTTTTAGGCGTAAGTAGGATTTTAAACGTGCGGTGAAATAAGAGTAACTTTGCAGCTGTAAATAGTAACTTTGCAGCTTTATTATTAAGTTTACGGCTGGAAATTCATGGGTTTCATTCAGTATACCCAGCTAGTTGTAGGAATACAATTTCAGCTGTGTAAAGTTACTAATGTAGCCGGAAAATCCAATTATTTAGCCCGTACACTACTGTGGCAGCTGGAAAATTCATTAAAAATCCAACTGCACGTTTAAAAATATTCCCCCAAAAATTTTTTGACTGAGAGGTGAAAATTTTTTTTTGGAATTCTTCTAATTTCTAACCTAACCTAACCTAACCTTTCAGTTAAAGAATCAATATTATTCTAATATTAAACATATTTCACAGAACTCGACTCATGGGTGTTCATGTGTTGATTGTGAGGACTCATGCCCAGTCCCACCCCCGCCGCCTCCCCCACCTCAACCCTTTATTCTATTTCATCAAGATGGTTATGGAATTTCAGCTCTTGCATTTTTTGTTTTATCAAGTCTACTCATACTATTCGGTGTATTTGCAATTAATGAAGATGATGAACAGAGTTATATTGTTGGGAATGATGAGGATACGGTGGCTACATTGAATCGCGGTGAGTTGTTTTTTTATTTATAGAGTTTTTTAAAATTGTACAATTAAAATTAATTTAAATTTAAATTATTCATGGTTCAGATGAGTATGAGGGTCTTGTTCCGAACATTAGGCCTACTACAATACAAACCTCAAATCAACAAGGTAGACATTAGAGTTTTCTTTTTTTAAAGTTTTGTATTTTTTTTTTGTATTTTTTCTTCAATGTTTTTTCCCGTGTGTCTTAATTGTTAGCTTATTAATTGAGTACGTTTCTGCGTGTTCACAATACAATTCCTGTGTTGTTTTTTTCTGTATTTTGATTATTTTTCGAGTTTTTTACAAGTTTGTAATTTCGTTCAAAGTAAAGGACGACGACGACGTGTTCACTTTCAGTAAATTAATAGTATAGACAATGCTTTGCGATCGTGTGTTTTCGTGATATAATGCAATGAAATTTTTACGCTTTTTTACAAGTTTGTGTCGTCAAAAGTTTTAGCTTTTTCTTGTTTTTTTTAAATTGTAAAATGTAACCATTAATTTTGTCTTAATTTTGTCTTTAATTTGTATTTAGGTGACTCAATTCCGGATGGTGAGGAGCAATTCCGGAGAAATGACCTTGAGTCTGGTTCACGAAAACCATCATCAATCCTATCACATTTAGGCTCCGAATTTGAGCGTGGAATAAGTTTATTTTTCCGTTTAATTGGAAGTTTCTCGGCCCGTCATCCGGTTTATGTTCTATTACCCGGTTTAATAATAACAATTGGCCTATCATTTGGAATTTATTTCTTAAATGTGACGACGGATCCAGTTGAGTTATGGGCAAGCCCAAATTCAAGATCAAGAATTGAAAAGGATTATTTTGATTCTGAATTCCAACCATTTTATCGGACAGAACAAGTTATTGTCACGGCTATTGGGCTTCAGAATGTTGTACATAATACTTCTGATGGGGTGATTGAGCTTGGACCTGTTTTTAATATGAATTTTCTTCAAAGTTTACTACAATTACAAAATTCTATTGTTTATGAGGTGAGTTTTTATTATTTTAAGGTTTTATTTTCAGTATTATGTAGCATTAAAGAGGTGTGGGGGTATGGGGAATGGGTAGGGTTTTAGTGATTTCACGGTAAAATACACCAAGTATTGAAAGTTTTATTTTAACATTAAAGAGGTGGGCAGGGAACGGGTTGGATTTTCATGTTAAAAATTTCACGGTAAATTTCCCCACTATTGAAAGTTTTATTTTAACATTAAGAAAGTGGCCATGAAACGGGTAGGATTTTAGTGTTTAAAATTTCACGGTAAATTTCCCCAATATTGAAAGTTATACTGGCGGTAATTTACACGGTAAAATTCCGTCAATATTAAAAAATTTTAAAACTAATTATAATATTATTATTTCCAATATATAGGTAACTGGTCCAGAGCATGGAACTCAATTATCCTCAATTTGTTATAAACCCTTGGCCCCCACAAATAATAATTGTACAGTATTCAGTCCACTTGGATGGTGGCAAAATTCAAACTTGACTCTCCACAAAACAGTTGATGACTTGAATTACTTGGATCATTTCTTATTTTGTTCGAGGAATCCTGGTGCACCGAAAGATGCACTTAGTTTACCATGTTTAGGTGAATATGGTGGTACAATTGATCCGAATGTTGTCCTTGGGGGATTCCTGGAAGATCCAAGAAATGTACCGAAACCAGTTCCTTACAAAGATGCTAATACTGCCATCATTACTATTGTCGTCAATAATAGGTAAAAAATTTTTTTGGTTTGTTTTTTGGTTGGTTTTGGTAATATATTTGGGCGATGAAGAAATACCAGTTCGCTTGAAAATTGGAATATAAATACTGAAAATTCAACAGTTATAAAACACTATTGAACTCCAATACTGAAATTGCGGTAAAACAAGGAAATTTTGAGAAAAAAAAACACTAAAATGAGCTGAGCAATTTCGAAATTGCACAATAAACTCTTTTAAAATGAAATACGATAAAAACACTGAAAATCTGCACTTTAAAAAATACACGAAACATTGCGCTACAAACATTTTTAATATTTCGATCACTTTTTTAAATTTCGCGAATAAAATTTTACGATAAAAACACTCAAAATCTTAAAATCTGAACTATAAATGCATTTAAAATCCGCGTGTTAAAACACGTAAAAACAAAAAAGTATTTACAACTATCTAAAAATTGCAAAACCATATTCCGTAGGTACAATAAAACAGAGTTATCAGAGGCTCGTGATTGGGAATCTGGATTTGTTCAATTTATGAAAAATTATACATCTAAAAACGGCTCAGCTCCAGCATATTTCAAAATTGCATTCAATTCCGAGCGTTCAATTGAGGATGAGCTAAGGAGAGAATCTGAAGGAGAAGTCTCAACAATTATTGTTTCATATGGAATCATGTTTTTGTATATTGCTGTTGCTCTTGGGGATATCGGAGAAGTTGGGAGATTGCTCGTAAGTCTTTTTTTTTTTACTTTATATTTCGAAATTTTAAAATTTCTTGAAAAATTTTTAAAATTTTAAAATTTCTTGCAAACAAAATATATTGAAATATGTCAAAATTTTAAAATTTCTTGAAAAATTTCAAAATTTTAAAATTTCTTGAAATATGTGCAAATTTTAAAATTTCTTGAAAAATCTTAAAATTTTAAAATTTCTTGAAATATGTCAAAATTTTAAAATTTCTTGAAAAATCTTAAAATTTTAAAATTTTAAAATTTCTTGAAATATTTCAAAATTCCATTGGTTTTTGAAAAATTTCATAATTTCTTGAAAAATCTCAAAATTTTCAAATTTTCTTGAAAAACCTCAAAATTTCAAAATTTCATGAAAAAATTGAAAAATTTAAAAAAAATCTAATTCCCATTTTTCAAATTGATTCACAGATTGATTCAAAGATAACCCTTGGATTATCAGGAGTATCAATCGTCTTGTTATCAGTTTCCTCGGCAGTTGGTATATTCGGTTACCTCGGGATCCCAGCCACATTGATAATAATAGAAGTGATCCCGTTCCTGGTCCTCGCAGTTGGTGTTGATAATATATTTATACTAACACAAACCTATCAACGTACACCAAAATTACCCAAAGAAACACATTCCGAGCATGTTGGTCGGGTTGTTGGACAAGTAGCACCCTCAATGTTATTAAGCTCTGTTTCGGAATCAACATGCTTTTTCCTTGGTGGACTCTCTGATATGCCGGCTGTCCGGGCATTTGCATTTTATGCTGGAATGGCTCTACTCATTGATTTCCTTCTACAAGTCACTTGTTTTGTGGCTCTACTCAGCCTAGACTCTATTCGGAAATCACAAAACCGGGTCGACGTGGCTTGCTGTCTACAAGGGAAAAAAGGAAATAACACTAAACAAGATGAAGGACTACTTTTCAAAGTTATCAAATCATTCTATGCGCCGGTATTATTGAAAAAAACATCTCGGGTACTCGTACTAATTGGATTCCTTGCTTGGCTCAGTTGGAGCCTCTCTGTACTACCTTTCATTGATGTTGGGCTAGATCAAGAACTATCCATGCCTGAAGACTCCTTTGTACTCGAATACTTTCGGTGAGTCATATGTGTGTCACGGCCCCGCGGAGGCTAAGGTGCCCGCCTAACGGCCCCACCGGCCCCCGCAGCACCGTGATCAGGAGCTCGCCACGGGTTCGTGCAGTAGCAGCAATTCGCATAATGTCCGCCTTGTGTCGGTTTTTTTGACACTTTTGCGCACAGGTCACCTGGCTTTGCATTTTCTAGGTCAAAGTCTAGGCAAAGGTCAGTTTTCGCGCACAGGTCACTCGGTTTCGCCATAATCTATGCTCGCTACGCTCGCAAAGGTCAGTCGCCCTAAAATCAGTATCGCGCACAGGTCACAGGGTTTCGCTAAGATTCTATGCTCGCTACGCTCGCAAAGGTCAGTGTCGCGCGTAGGTCAGTTCCGCGCACTAGTCACAGGGCTTCGCCAAAATTCTATGCTCTCTACGCTCGCAAAGGTCAGTGTCGCGCGTAGGTCAGTTCCGCGCACAAGTCTCAGGGCTTCGCCAAGATTCTATGCTCGCTTCGCTCGCAAAGGTCAGTGTCGCGCGTAGGTCAGTTCCGCGTACAGGTCACATGGCTTCGCCAAAATTCTATGCTCGCTCCGCTCGCAAAGGTCAGTGTCGCGGGCAGGTCAGTACCGCGCACAAGTCACAATGGCTTGGCCAAGATTCTATGCTCGCTCCGCTCGCAAAGGTCAGTATCGCTCGCAAGTCATTACCGCGCACAAGTCACAGGGCTTCGCCAAAATTCTATGCTCGCAAAGGTCAGTGTCAGTGATCTTGCATGGCTTCGCCAAAAATTTGTCAGATTCAAAATTCTTGAAAAAATCGACAATGTCCTCAAATTCGCCATGCAAAATCCCATGCCAAAATCGCCAAAAATTCGACAAAGTCGCAAAACTCGCCATGCAAAAGTCCACGCCAAAAACGTCAAAAAATCGACAAAGTCCCAAAACCAGCAATGCAAAAGTCCATGCCAAAAACGTCAAAAAATCGACAATGTCCCATAAAAATCCGCAATGCAAACCCGTCAAAAAATCGACAATGTCACTAAATATTTTTTTCCTAAAAATTTTTCAGAGCAATTTTCAATTATTTATCAATTGGACCACCAGTTTATTTTGTGATAAAATCATCAGGATTAAATTACAGTACAGAACCCACACAATCACTAATCCGCGGTGGTTCAGACCCATCATCCCTCGTCTCACAAATCTTCTCTGCCTCAAAATTAAATACGACATATATTGCCAAACCTGCTTCATCCTGGATAGATGATTACATTGATTGGATTGGGAATGAAAATTGTTGTAAATTCAATCGTACAACTCATGATTTCTGTCCAAATCAAGAACATTCAAGTTTTTGTAGTAAATGTGAATTTGAGCATGTACCTGGATCCGATGAAGTCAGTCCAAAAGATTTCCAGAATTATATTACATGGTTTCTCCGGGATAATCCAAGTCAAGAATGTCCGAAGGGGGGTCATGCCGCTTATGGCGGTGGGGTCAGGGTTGATGGTCGAGGTCAAATTGGGGCAAATTATTTCATGACTTATCATTCCGTATTGAAGAAATCATCGGATTATACTGAAGCCCTGAGGGAAGCAAGGTTATTAGCTGCTAATATTACAAAGACACTTAATCTCGGTAAGTTTATGTTATTTTTAAAAGTCGATTATTTATATTTTGACATTTAAATTAATTGTAATTATTTTTTATTCAACAGCCCTCCCATCATCCACTACACAAGTTGAAATCTTTCCATATTCAATATTTTATGTATTTTATGAACAATATTTAACAATGTGGCCGGATACACTGAAATCTCTGTCAATAAGCCTAGTTGCAATATTTATTGTAACATTTCTATTAACTGGATTCAACTTGACAGCAGCTGGGATTGTATTAGTAACAATTATAATGATTGTTATTAATCTGGGTGGACTCATGTATGCTTGGGATATTAGTCTCAATGCTGTTAGTCTCGTTAACCTCGTCATGGTGAGTGCTTTTTATGAGATTTTATTAAGTACTAGCATGTGCAGCCATGGGAACCATGGCCCGTCGCGTTGTCGCCTGCAGTTGTTTACAGATGTTAATTCTTCAAA